>RJWT010024363.1:0-16504 GCA_004365215.1 Cuniculus paca | reverse complement strand
CCTAGAACCTTAATATTGAGCTCTATTCCAACGTTTTCAAATCTTTTTGAGACAGAATCTTGCAAATTTTCCAGTCTAGGCTTAAGCTTGCCATCCCCCTGGCTAGCCTCCCAGGGTGCTGGGATTACAGGCAAGTGTCACCCAGCTGGTCTTCGCCGGGCATTTCTGGTGCTGTGCTTCAGGAGTGCCTCCAGGACGGGGCCAGAGGACAGACACTACAGCGGTGGAGCCAGCAGGAGCCCACGGGGCGCCGACCCCAGCAGTGCTCCCTCCTCCTGGCGCCCTTTCTGCCCCCTCTGTCCCTCCCCGGGAGAGGGGCCTGGACAGCTGATGTGCTGCTGTTTATTTGCTGAAGTCCCAGCGGCCCCTCCTGCTGAGCACGGGCCGACCCCACCGCATGGGCTCCTCTCCCAGCAGGCTGCAAGCAGGGCCTCTGTTGCTAATGGGTCGCGGGCCTGCGCCTCGCGGCGTCTGGGGCGCGCCAGAGGGGAAAGACGAGCAGCCGGCGGCGTCCCTGGTCTCAGACAAAAGAAAATATTTTCATTCTGCTTGATTTCTTCTTCCTTCCAGAGGGGTTTTATGCTGTGCCAGACACGGAGTGACAGGAACTTCTTTAGTTTTGTTTTGTTTAGATCCGTTTTCTTTCCGACTCTGCCCCGTGTAAAGCTTATTCCCCCGCATGGAGAACAACGTAATGGAGGTTGGTCGCCTGCTGAGCTCGGAGCCCCTAGGAGCCCCTTGCTAACCGCTGGACGCAAGGAGGAGCCCGGAGCCGCTCGCCTGCGCGGCCTGGGGCGTCCCAGCCCTGGCCCTCGCAGTCGCTCTTTCGCTGATCGCTCAGAGCCGCGTTGTGTGAAGCACTCGAGTGGGAGACAAGCACTGTGGTCCCATCTTTCTGTCTAGCGTTCAGTGCATGCTACTGAATAATATTCTGAGAGCCCAGAATTTACCAAATGGTTAAAAAAACAAAAACAAAAACACGAAGAAAAGAAACATCAATTTCTCGAGTTTGTCTTTTAAATACACACACAAGTTAGATGAAATTCCAATGTGATGACATGCAGTGTATTCCAAGGCAAGGTTTACATGGGGCACCGCTGATTTTATAGCCGCCCCCAGTGATAAGGGGGAATTCAGAAAAGACTAAAGCACAGTTTTCAGCCTTGGCAGTGCTGCCCCTCGGGCCGCTTGCTCCTCTCTGGGGTGGGGACTGCCCTGCACAGCTCAGAATGCTCAGCAGCACCCTGGCCTCTTTCTACCAGATGCCAGTAACAGCCCCAGCCCAGGTGTGACGGCCAAAAATGTCCCCAGACATTGCCACACATCCCCTGAGGGCACAGGCTGTCCAGTGAGAACCTCTGGTCTAACCCACTGTGATCAGCATTTAACCCCTGTGAAAAACAAACCAGACTACTCAGTAAAAAAGGGAAGAAACGCCGATACAGCCCGCGGCGTTGCTGAGTCCCCAAATGTCACACGTGCAGTGTTGCTCAGAGGAAAGCTACTGACAGAAACACCGGTGGAGGCCAGGGTGGCAGTGGGGATGGGGGCTGCCTAAGAGTGGGCAAGAGTCATCTGACCGGGCAAATAAAAGTCTGGGACTCGACTAGGGTGCCAGCCGCACGACTTGGTAGAGTTACTAAAAGTCATTGAATAGTACATTTTGGATGAGTGGATTTTACAATATGCAAATAAAGCGTGAGTGGCCAGAAATGTCACTGCTTGCAATGTGTGCTTAGCATGAATCAGGTCCTGGACTTGAGCCCCTAGCTCTGCAAAAAGAAAATAAAAATAAAAAACAAGAAACAGGAGAGAATGTGTTGCAAAAAGAGAATCAAAGCAGGAGAGAAAACGGATCCCGGCGATTTCCTTAATGAGAAAATCTCCTGAGGACAGAGAGCTCATATTCCCCACACTCCAGGTACCCAAGTGACCGTTAGAGCAACCCCACGTGGTTTTTGCTGGTCAGTCAGCTGCAGTGTCTGTTTGCACCTGACACAGCCCAACGGGCTGCTTAACTAGCTCTGGTCTGCACTCTGGTATGGAAAATACTGTGTATGCATGGCCACTCATGTTCGACCTGGCCAGGAAGGAGGCCGGTGACTGGTGTGTGACTTACAGACAATCTACATTTGCTGTCAGGAGAGAAATTAATTCCCATCAGTGAGCTGACATGCTTAGTGCAACATGATATATAAAGAGGAAAAAGGTTAGAAACCACTCAGAATTCCCCGTTGCCCACTCAAACCTCTACCATAGCAAAAAGTTTTTTCTCTCTCTCTCTTTTGGTTTGCTTTAAATGACAGCTGCTGCTGTTATTGAAAGAAATGTCGGGGACTCACTGTAAGTGGGACAGCACAAGTCTTTGGGGACAATGCTCAGCGGCTGGTCATTTACTGTAAGAACATGTGCTGTTTGTGTAGAGAACTTGTGATCTTCAGAAGGGCTGAGACTTGCCTGGGGGTGCTAGTGGTGTGCATTTGTGTGTGTATGTGTGCACACCCCCTCCTGGGAGCCCTTCCCGGTCACATCATGTTATGGTTTGTGTCTGGATGTCCCTGCAAAGCCTCATGCGGTCCTAGGGGGGTTGGGCCTTTCAAAGGCAGCTGAGTCTAGCTTTTTTGATTGGCTGGTTGTCCAGTGCTGGGACTGGCTATGTGAGTGCTGCACCCACCAGGGGCGGAGCCAGCACACAATATCAGGGAGGGAAGGAGCATGCTTTTCCCATTTTTGCCCTTTTTCACTCTTGTGGCTTGTGGCCACCATGACAGTTGCCCCTTAGCCACACCACCCTGCCTTGGAGCCAGCTGAGTACAGACTTTAAACCTCCAAGAACTGTGAGCTAAATAAACCTTTCCTTCCTTGATTTTGGGTGTCAGGAGTTTTGTCTCAGCAACTAGAGAAAAGTAACTAAGACACATCACAAGTGATAACCTGCTTAGATACACAAAACAAAGCAAGGGGACACTTAACATTTCTAGAATCGTTAGCCTAAAGAATATAAGCAACATGTGAAATGTGAGAAATTGGGGCTTCTGATCCCAAATGTCAGTCTGGTAAAATTTGGGTTAAGAGAGGCAATAATTCCAAATTAATTCTCTTTCTTTAGCTGGAAACTATGGGGAAATGAAGAGAAGAAATCATGTTAGTAATTCTGATTCCTCCAAAGACCACATGAAGAAAGAACTTTCTTCTTTCAGTGACTTCACATCTGATATACTTTGGGGCATGGAGGTTCTGAGCAGAATTCCGAGAAGCTGCATGCCTATTTTAAAGCTTGGTAAACTGAGGCCTGGCACAGTTACTCTGGTCTGTCTCAGGAGGAAGGCAACAGAGTGACTGTAAGCCCACCAGGAACCTGGAACACTTGAAAAGCCAGTGAAATGGTCAGAAATTCTGATCAGGCTCAGACAGGAAATGAGGTTGAGGGCAGGAGGGGCGTGTGTTTACCCAGTCACCTCCCCCCAGCACCCAGCAAATGTCACCAGCACGTGGCCAGTGGGAGCTGAAGGATCGCCAGCGCAAGAAGGGCTCCCATGGTCTTCTGTGAAACCCCTGCCCCGTGGCTTCACGGTGAAGTCTGGTCCAACACTGTAGGCAACAGCACACTGTGGAGATGAGGCCCTCATGTGAGAACGGAGAGGAGAAAAGGGGCCAACTCCAGCAAGGGCCAGTCGTCTTCTTCCCCTGTGGGCAGTCAGCGAGCACCATTATGAGACCAAAAAGACTCAGGGACAAAGCAAACCCTTGTACCCCAGCGGCACGAGGAGGCAGGGCTGATTTCCAAAGTGCTGAGTTGTCTTTTAGGTCATGCTTTTTGATTTTCTAACCTCTGAGTGTAGACTTCTTTATTTTTTTTTGGTCTTTTTGGAACAGGGTCTCACTGTGCTGTTCAGGCTGATCTTGAGCTCACTTTGTAGCCCAGGCTGGTCTCGAACTTGCAACAATCCTCCTGCCTCGGTCTCTGAGTGTACACTTACAGGAACTGGAGGCAAGATGGTGGCATAAGCATGGGAGAGTCCAGCAAAGAGTGGCAGGGGCCAGGAAGTGCCACCCGCTCCGTCACACGCTCTTGAAGTGGCTGCTGTTGTAACTGGCTTCTAACTCCCCCATTGCTGCTTTCCTCCTCAAACCGACCTGAAAAAGTCAATTCCTCATGAGATCCCCCCCCCCACACCCTTTGTGTCTGTTGGTCTGTGTGTCTGTCTGTATTTGAACAAAGTTTTGGAGCTAAACATCTCTTACCTCTGGGGAAAGAGGACCCTGACTCCGGTCTAGCGAGTTGATCTCTCACTGTTGGTGGTTCTGCACGAGACCAAGTGGCTGCCGTTGGCCAGACCGCGTTTCTCTGAGCACACAATTCAGCACTCTGCCTGCCCTCCCTCGGTGGGGACAGTGGCCTGAGTCTGCCTGACTGTGATCCCAGGAGCACTGTGGGCATCTGAAGGAGACCTACTCCCAGCAATTGTTCTGACCCAGATCTATTCCCTTCTCCTCCTTGCACAGTTCTTGGGTCACTAACTCCATCCATGCTCCAGATAGCATTTTTTTTTGATGCTTGCTGATTTTGGGCTCCATTGTCTCTTGGTTCTGTCCTTGGCACTTCCAGAATGTCCCTCCCGGAGAGACCTAAGTCCCTCTTCTGGCCCTTCTACTTGAGCCGTCAGCTGTACAGGTGTCCCCGGAGGGATTCCACATGCACTAATTCAATTCTGGGACCCCACAGACAACTTCAAAGTCTTCTGGCCTTAAGGTGTATCCTCCAGGAAGGCATCTCCTGCCTAAGTGTATTATATGGTGGCAAAGCTGGCGTCTGGGCTAGTGAGCTGGGTGTGTCCTCATGGTTCATTTTTGTTTATAAACGTCTACTTCATCATTTGGCAGCACCCTTGTCATTGCACAGTGGTGACTTGGCCCTTGCAATACTTCTGCTTTGTCCTGGTGGGCTGCCTGGGCTTCGGTGACTTGAACAGCTCCTCGGCCATCAGTCCAGCATGGGGGAGAGCAAAGCACCTGGACTAGGGTTAGGCCTGGTGACCTGTCTCCGTGATTGAGCACTAGCTGTGGGTGCTGCGCATCTGACAGGTATAACATAGGAACTAGTCATCTCATAGGCTTGTTGGAAAAAAGAATTAATATATGCGAAAGCCTTCTATCAATGGAAAATACTCTAAAACTATTATAGAACTGAGTAAATTAGGATAAATTTCTGGGTCCAAACATGGGCTTCTTTTATTTTGAAGGAAGACACATTTTTGTATTCTCAGGAAGAAGTCATCAGATAGACTACCTGGAGAGGCTGGACTTTCTCCAGAGATCCTGGGGGAAATGCTACAAACCGAAGCAGACAGATCCCCTTGGTATAGTAAGAGCCGAGTTCAGCATGGGGGACCTGGTGTCAATGTGTGCTCTTGGGGACAATAGTACCTGTGATTTGCTGTTAGCTCAGGCTTCTGTTTTAGACAAGGTCTTGCTCTGGCCTTGAGCTCACGATGTGTTGGGAGCAGCTGAGATGGAGATCATTCACATGTGCAGAGCCAAGAGCGCCGAGCACCCGAGGAACGCCCTGAGGGCACAGAGTGCCCCAGGGGAACAGTTGTTTCAGCCCAGGGGTGTGAGAGGTGAGCTACTTAAGCAAAGGGATGTCATGTGACATCAACTTGTCAGATATATAAATAGAAACCCACTGTGGTGGTTGAGCTGCTCCTTTTCTCCCACCTGGAGAGAGGGGTCCGCCTGACCTTAGCTTTCTGTGTATTGTCTCTTATGTTTATTTCTCCATCCTCTCGCTGTCCTCCCACCCAGAAACTCTGAAAGCTGCACTGGGTGTGGCATATTGGTGCCCAAATGGGGACCAGGTATGAAGAAATAGCAGGTGAGGGGACACTTCCTACTGTGCGTACAAAAGAGGGAGAAGTGCATTGATAACATCAATATTGATCACAGAGGTGTATTGATATTGATTTCATTAGGTATAAAACATGGGGCAGTTTTCAAAGAACTTGTATATAGAAATTATATATATGTATATATTTGGTTTTTTTGGTACTGGAAATCAAACTCTTGACCTTTTGCTTGCCCAAAAGGCACTGTGCTGCTGAGCTATGTCCCTGGCTATGTTGCATTCTTGATTCCTGTATTTACTTTCTTTTTGTGGATTAAACAGTGTCTTAATGGTCGTAAGTTTGTTGATATGACCATGGAGGTCTTGGCTTGGAGCACTCTTTTAAAATCAAGTCCCAAGCAGAAAAAAGATGGTGGAACAACAGCCACCCAATAGAGTTTAAGCCCTCTGGCTTTGCTCAATGAGATAAGGCATGGCGGGTGAAAAAGATGAGTGTTTCACCACGAATTCCATTTCACAGCATCTGACAACCTTACCTGTGCCTCTGCAGGCCATGATGGACAGGCAGAGGGACGGAAGTCCAGCAGGCCCTGCTTCCTGTGTGCTGTGGTGCGAACTCCACCGGGGCCCCAGCAAGCCTTTAAACTGCCAGCCTGCTTGTGCCATGGCACTCTTGGGCCCTGGGATCTGCAACAGCCCAAATCAGAGGAAAAACAAAAACAGGTGGCCACAGCTGCAGAGGTGGTGCCTGCTGTATCCCTGGTGGGGGACGTCAGAGATGGACCCCATCCCCAGTGGTGAGGCAGGAGCTGCAGCCAGAAGGAGGAGCAGTGAGCAGGAGCTCTGGGTGCTGGGCTTTTCTTCTGCACTTAAGACTGATAATGGCCCAGCCTGTATGAGTGCTGCCTTCTAAACATTCTGTAAAACTTTTTATATTTCCCTTACCACAGGAATTCCTTATAACCCTTATAATAGTTGAATGTGCTCACCATACACTCAAAATTCAATTACAAAAACAAAAGGAAGAATCCTTCACTACAAAATTTGTAACTCATAGTAGAATTTACTTGGCAGTATATGCTATTAACTTTTAAAATCCTACTAGGGATGGGACTACAGCCACAAAAAGACAATTCAATCAGGTAAAGGAAAAGAAGCTAGGAAGGGTCCTTTGGAAAGATCTTCATACCGGACAATGGAAGGGATCCAGCCCAGTGTTAATTTGGGGTCAGGGCTGTGCTTTCAGAGAAAGCTGAACAGCCTATCAAGGGTGCCAGAGTGTGCTGTCTGGCTGTGTTATGGACTCAGACCCAGGGAAGGAGTTGATTCCACCTTTCAAGAAGCTGAAGTGAAGAATAGGGTGGCTTGAGGATGAATGACAGTGAGGATGGCGGGAATTATGTGA
The DNA here is from genome assembly GCA_004365215.1 of Cuniculus paca. Taxonomy (NCBI): domain Eukaryota; kingdom Metazoa; phylum Chordata; class Mammalia; order Rodentia; family Cuniculidae; genus Cuniculus; species Cuniculus paca. Next base: position 9,254 of record RJWT010024363.1, on the reverse strand, counting down.
GCAAGGTGAGCTGAGCTGGCCGGTGGAGAGCAAGCACCTCTGCAAGCTGCAGGGAGAATGATACGCAGAAAGAAGTCTGCATAACTCAATCAGGGTAGCATTTGAATGGTTTTAGGAGGCCGTTGCTTCAGTTTCTGATATGTAAACTTTTTGTGCCCTGGGAAGTCATAGCCTCTTATCTTGTGGCTCAAATCCAGTTGACATTTCTGGAGCTATTTGTCTCTGCCATCCTACTGTGCTCAACTGTTTATAGGGAACGTGATGCTAGGAAACAGGAAGCTGTCAGCTGGCCTCAAGGATTACATATCAGTCCCTTAGCTGGCCTTATTTTCATTGCTTAGAGTCAATTGAAGGGAGAAGGAAACAGCATAGCCAGTTTTGTACATATTGGTACATGGAGACAGGGTTTGGTTTAGCTAATGCTGAAGCAATTGTTCTGCATTCAAGGGGAGTCGCCCAAGTTGTCTCCTACAATCCACGACGTGTAGTGTGCCTAAGGAGGGTCACCAGGAGAGAAAAATCTCTCAAGCTTTCACAGACAGCAACTTGGTCAAGCAATGGTCATGACTCATCCCAATGGGTGATGCTGGCAGAAGTACTAAGACGTGCTGGGCGTGGTTCCAAGGAAATACCTGAGGAGTCTTAACTGACCTTGGTAGATAGCAAAAAATTAATTTTAATTAATACAGGTCTCACTTTAAGTTGGTTTTTAAACATCCAGCAGAAAAGTACAACTACAAGAAAGAAAGTTGTCTGCAGAGTCCTCCAAACACAGCTCCTCTAACTTCATTTACACATCCATTGATTGCAACTTGAAAACAGAAAAGGGGAAGATGTTGGGAGTAGCTGAGTGGAGTGTGGAGTCAAGAGCATGGAGCGCCTGAGGAACTCCCCGAGGACACAGAGTGACCCTGGGCAGCAGGCGTTCCAGCCTGAGAACAAGGGTGTGCGAGGCGAGCTAGTTAAATAAAGGGGTTTCATGTGAGAGCGACCTGCCAAATGTATGAACAAAAACCCACCGCTCCGTAACGGTTGAGCAGCTCCTTTCCTCCCACCTGGAGAGAGGGCACCACCTGATCTCAGCTTTCTGTGTATTGTCTCTTATCTTTCTTTCTCCATCTTCTTCAAGTTCTTCCCCTGCCCTCCCAGAACTTCGATTTTTCTTTTTTTTTTGTTTTGTTTTAGTACCAGGAATCAAACCCAGGGCCTTGTGCTAGCCAGGCAGGTACTGTGCCTCTGAGCTCCATCCACAGCCTCTCCTCCTGGGAACTCTGAGAGCTGCACTGGGCGTGGTAACCATGGCGACCTGAAAGTGAGGTCATGACTCTAACATAAGAGTTGCTTCAATCATGGCAGCTGGTGCGGGAACTGTGTTCAGATTGGTTCACAGCAAGGTATCAGCATCAAGCTCATCAAGAAACAGGTATAAACCGTGAGCAGAGTAATGAAGGAAACAGACTAAGTTATCAGTAAGTAAGCCTGTGGGTCTGGGCGAAGGGTGACAAGAACAAAGTCAATACTACCGGGAAAGGCAGAATAGTTTAAAAACCTCCCGAGCACCCTAACTTTGACTTTGCTTTCTTGAGCTGAAAAACATCACACTGTGGACAGGGACTGGGAGGATAATGCACAGGAAAGCAAGGCAACTTTCTCAGCGAGGGCTCTTGAAGACCACCAAGGCAATCCTCAGTTATCTTTGAAGAGGGGACCAAGGAAAACGGTAGGACATGTGAAAAGTCAGAATTTTCACCATCTTTTCACTTCTGTCTCCGTAGAGACCATGAAACGGAACCAGTTGGCCAAGTTGCGGGTGTTTGAGAGCTCTGATAAAATGAAAACACAATGAGGAGATGAAGAAGCCACAAAATCATAAAGCACACAGAGCTCTAGGCTCTCCAGTGTTTCTTAGGAGCAAAGGCAGGCTGGTGCAGAGAGAAGACAGTAGGGAACGTCAGCCTCATTTTGTTTTTCATGAAGGAGTCTGTAAACACAGCTCCGTGACGGTGCACTTGACACCTTGCTATGTGACAATTGTTAGCGACGTGGAATGCAACAAATAATAAGGGAAGACATTCAGCAAGACATTCACGCAGCAATTCTTTTAATGAATTTTGCATTTATTGTCATGCCAACAAACAAGAACAAAAACAAAATAAATATTACAGGGCTAGCAGGTGTGGTTCAGCGGTAGAGTTAATCTGCAGGAGGCTCTGGACTCAATCTCTAGCACTGCCAAAGTTCTTGGAAATAATTAGAAATATGACAGTAAAAAGGAGGAAATCATGTGATAGTACTTGTTAATGACAAAACTACGTAAAGGGAAAAACTTGAAAAATGGGGAAATATTGGTCTGTCCCATTAATGAATAATTATAATTTCTGTTTTTGAGCCTAAACTACTACAAGTTCGAAGCCTGTCAGTGATTCTGTCAAGGCCAAACTTCTTAGGTAAGTGATTTTTTTGAGCATGTGCTGGGGAGTAAATCCACGCCTCATACATCTTCATCTCCCGGCCCCTCTTTATCTTGAGACAAGGTCACACCAAGTTGCCCAGGCTGGCCTTGAACTTGCAATCCTCCTGCCTCAGGCTCCTGAATAGCTAGGATTACAGCTGTGTGCCACCACACCTGGATTGTCAAGTGTTTTGATCTTCCCTCCCTCACTGATCAAAGAATACTTCTGTTTTATTGTCTTTTCATAGTTTCCTTTATGTTAAGGAACAATAGACAAACAAAATGAGACAAGGAAAGATTTATAAATGTCCCATTTCCCAACAAATCAATCCCATAACAACATTTGTATGCTTTGGAGATCACTTCTAGTGGCCACACAGCCTGCTGCAGCTGAAGGGCCTGCCGACCGCTCTCGGGCCTTCCCATCCCCTAAGTGCACTGATGGAATCACGGTGCTGGACATTCCACTGCCAATCAAACCTCACCTGCAAACTTGTTCAGAATTTACTGACCGATTAACAGTTCAAGCACCGCAGCTGAATCTGCATCTGCTGATCTTCAGTCCCAATTTTCTCCTGGCAGCATTCGGCACGTTAGCTCCGGTACGCGCGGCTAACGCCAGGGTATACAGTCCCGATGTGGCGATTTGAAGCTTATATGTACGCATATCGCAGCAGCAATTATTTAGTCTTAGATCAACAACGTTTTTTGTCGTTTTTGTTTTGGGGGGAGGACAGTATTTTTATCACCAAAACAGGTTGTCTCCTGGTTCCCAGTGGTGAAACAAAACAGACGGACTTAAAGTTACGCAATTCACACTGCTTGTATAGAAGCTGCGCAGCCAGGATCTCCCTCACCTCCTGCTCTGGGATCCTGCCTTCCCACCTAGGGGTGGCCGAGGCTGCCTCCAATACCTTTCCTGCGCCCATCTGTCGGGGAGAAGAATGATGAACCGTGACTTCCCAGCTCCAGCCAGACTTTTGCACCTCTAACTTTGAGGAGGAGAGAGAGGGAATGGGGGAGGGGAGAAGGGGAGGAGGGGCAGGGGGAGGTGGAAGGGGAAGGGGAAAAGGGAGGGAGAACGGGAGGGGAGAGGAGGAGGAGGAGAGGGAGAAGGAGGGGGGAGGGGATAGGAGGAGCGGGAGGCCTTGGGCTGGAGGAAGCACCCGCTGCCGACCTGCGTTTGAGTACGGATGTGGCCTGGAGCGGGGTGAAGCAGGGCAGGCAGCCCTGTGGTGCCACGTACCGTGGTGACCTCTCTCCCTGTGCTCTCCCTGCCGGGTGCTGAGGGCATCACAGGTCCCTGAGCTCCAGCATCTCCAGGGCTGGCCTCATCTCGAGCCCAGGCCACTTCTCTGGGGCTTTTGCCACACTTGGGCTGGTGCAGATGGGTCCAGCCCTCAGGTGCTGTGAGGCGCTGTCCCTGCCTCTGGAGCAGCCCGGAGCTCTGGATGTCGCCCCAGCTGGAGGCTGTCTTCGCAAAGGGCCCCGAGGCTTCGGGTGGAGCTGCTCCTCCCTTCCTGTTTCTGCCACTCGTCGGGGCCCAAAGGAGTCCAGGTCCTTGAGTGGCACAGAAGCGCACAGGCAGCCCTGTAGGCAGTCCCTCTGCTTCCCTGCCTCTGGCTTGCTGGTCACGGGAGCCTACTCAAGGGTGGGCTGGGCGGGCCTGAGAGATTCCGGGCCTTTACCTGCAGCTGCCCGGAGCCGCACTGCGTCCTCCGCACAGCACCGCGGGCTTGGCCTGCACTTCCGGCTGAGGCTCAGGTTCGCTCCTGGAGCCTCGCAGTGGCCGCTTCCTCTCCAAGCCGACTCACAGGTCTCCTCACGGGCTCTGCACAGTGCTGCCGTGCTGCTACCACAGGCTGTGTAGCCCCATCAGGCGGCATAGACCCACTCACAGTGGGGGACCCGTGTGAGCATCACCGGCCCACAGGATCCTCCCTGGAGGTCCCAGCCAGGCTGCAGGAGCTTGGGCCAGCCGGGCCCTCAGCACGGATGCTTCTAGAATGCTTTCTAAAGATGAGCACAGTGAGCCACAGGCAAGACGGAACAGCTGGCTTTTGGGGCACACAGGAGAGCCCCACTCAGGCCTGCTTTTAGTATCGGCTTGGGCCTGGGCACTTCCTCCATCCTGTGCCACCCCATCCGGCAGGCAAGGCATAGCTAGCTCCCTGCTGTCCACCCGGAGGACAGGTCCAGGACTCCCCAGGTACAGGAAAGACAAGGCTGGTCCACACAGCCCGCCAGCTTCCTCCCCACTCTGTATGCACTCCTGCCTGGCCCCTGGGCGCCCCGAGGCTGGTTCTTATTCGGCCTGGGGGCCTCGGGACTCCGGAGGAGTTGTGCCAGGCTCAGGTTGCTGCAGCCTCTACTGTCGCCTCCCTGCCTCTCTGCTCCGCAAGTGTTGCTTCCTTCAAGTTCCTGGCACAGGCTGTGGAGGCAGCTCCGCTGGATGGTCAGGCGGACTGCTGGACAGTGCAGCAAGTTCCCAAGCTTCTCAAATGCCTGGCTGGGTGTCCAGACCGCCCCACCTCGCACAATCACAGCGCTCTGGGACGGAGGCTGGTGCTGCTGCTGGGCCCACCCCTGCACAAGGCGATCCCACCTTCCTGCAGGGGGCGCCCTTCCCAGCACCGGCCAGCTGCCGTTTATTCTCCCAGCATCTGCGCCTGGCATTTCACACGGGCTGGGGGACTGCAGGCACATCCTGCCGGGGAGCCACACTGCTTGCCTTCCAGGTTCGACTTGGTGGTCTCGGGTTAGAGTTCAGTCTCTCAGCTGCCCACAAATGACTTCAGCACTTGCTTTTGTGGCTCCGTGGCTGGTGGCGAACATTAGGAGACTGGCCTGCCTCCTCCTGGGAGGTCTCTGGGGGTCAGCAGGGGGCTTCCCAGACACACACGGTGCCAGGCTGTGGTCATATCCTAGTGCCACCAGACAGGGCACCGTCTGGCCCCTCGTCCTTTCTAGGAAGTTTCTCTTAGGGCAGACTGGAGTAGAAGTTCCCCCGAGTGGGCTGCCTCCTCCAGGACTTCCCCCAGGTATTCCAGCGAACTGGGACCAAACTGGACCTTGGGCAGTGACAGGCCAGCCTGGCACGTGCGTGCAGCCCCACCTGTCACTCTCCAGGGGCTTGGGACCCCTGTCAGCAAAGGAACCACTTCCATTCCCAACCAGGACCAGCAGGACCCTACCTCCTGCTTCCAGCAGGCAGAGGTGAGGGGAAGGGGCCTGCACAGCAGACACCAGGCCTGCACTGGGGACAGGAGGTATGGGAGGATTTCCCCCCACCCCGCAGCAGCACCCTCAGGCCCCCCCGAGCCTGCAAGCAGCCGCTGCAGACAGCTGGGCTGCATTCCCTTCACTTCCCACCTTCCTGTCTCTCTGTCCCCACATCCCTATGGCTCAGCCCAAACCAAGAGAATCTCAGTGTTGGATGCTGGGCATACAACAGGTCTCTTGAGACTCCGTTCTGAGGAAGACTGGGGCTGTGAAGGGCACACCCTTTGCAAAGCAGAAGGTGACATTTCCCTGATGCTCATGGAGGGGCCTTCTGAGCTTTTTATTTTCCAAAAAGACTCCCCATGGGTGCCTTGGGGAAACCCAGGGCTGGCAATCAACAGCAAACCTGTCTGCCAGTCAACTGTAGTTCCCGTCTGTGCCGGCTTGGCTGCTCCTGGGGCAGGTGTGATGCTGGGGGTTCGGGGGAGGCCCAGCTCTCCTGTTTCTGGAATATTCCTTCTCACAGGCTACTGGTCACTAATACGTACCCAGATGGCTGGGTAGCAAGTGACAGGTACCTGGGCCCTTGGGCCACACTGGGAAGGGGGAGAAATGGTGTAATCAGCACTGTCTGGAAGGACAGTATTCCTTGAAGAAACTGTCAATCCCACACCAGTCACACCACCAGCCCCTGCCATCTGGTTTTCTTAGGCAGTGCCCTGTACACAGGACATGCCCAAGCATGATCTTACCCAAGACAGCACTTTACCAAACCTGCCTCGGTCTGTAGCCGCCTCCTCATGCAATTAGAATATTGAACTGCCCGCACTCTCAGGCACCTGCCAAAATAGCTCTTTCAACAACTGGATTCTAATAACTGAACTAGAAGCTTCAGGAAAGTTAACTGTGACCACTGACTCTCATGACCATCAGTTTGCATAGAGGTCTGGAGCCAAAATAAACCCTGGCCTGCAGATGTTCAAACTCGCGTTGGCAATTCTTTCCTCTGATGGAAAGAGACCTAGGTTCAGCTCCTGCAGCTGTGACAGATGTTAACTTCAGCTGGTTGAACCTGACTTGCAAAATAGGGCAATAATTGGGGTTCTGGCAGAAATGATGCCAAAATAGTGTGTCCTGTTATTTGTGATCATAGGTCGTGGGTCTCTAGAGAGGATGGGGAAACAAGACGGAGACGTGTCCAGCTGTCTCCACAGGATGAGTCTCTGCCCACCCGTGACCCTGTCCACGCCTTTGGTGTGCCCGCATGTCTGAGGACAGGGACAGTCCACTGCATCAGAAGGCAGAAAAGCTCCCAAGTGACAAGTCAAAGGCAGGCCCTCCCTCTCCGACCGCCCCTGCCTCCCTCCCTTCCTTCATTCCTTCCTCCCTTCTTCCCTCTTTTTTTTTTTACTGTTTTTTTCTTTTTCTTTCTGTCTTCCCTTTCTTTCTTCCTGTCTCTCTGTCTCTCTGTCTCTCTCCTTTTCTATTTCTCCCTTTCTCTGGGCAATAAAAAAGAAAAGGGAAGAGGAACCGCCCTGTGCAGTCGTGGTGATTTCTTGTTAAGTACATATATAAATACAAATGTGTTGAGAGCACATTCTTAATAAACTTATTAATAACTCAGGGGCAGGATGGGAGGAGCCGTCCGACGTGGGATGGCGGGGGTGTGGCTCCTGGTGTCTTCCCTATTTCTGAGCCAAGAGGTGGACATGCAGAGTGGTGCTGGGTGCCCAGTTCTGGCTGTGTGACCTGGGCTCTGAGGTTTCCCTGGGTGGCACAGGCACCTGCTGCCTGGGTGGAGTGTCCAGGTACCTGGGCCTCACACAGCCCTAGATAGGGCTCCCTGGAGGGAGGGAGGGAGGGAGGATGTCCTCCAGAAGTGCAGGAGTTCCCTGACACAAGGTTCACCAATTCTCTGTCTACACACACACATGCACACACTCACACACACAAACACACACTCACAAACATACACGGGCACACACATTCTCTTACACACAAACATACACATGCACACACATACACTCACACATGTACACTCACATGCACACACACGCACACATACACACACTCACACACTGTCTCTCACACACACAGGCACAAATTTATATATAGCTGCCGCTGTGGCTGAGTGACACGAGCCACCCCCCAAAGTGGAAATGTGGTTCCCTGCTGAGACAGAAACTAGAAAGAATTGACGCTCAATAAATTTTTACAAAGCCACCAGCAGGAACCCGTTCTTGGGGAAGAGCGTAGATGCCCATTTAAGGAAAGAGATCTGAAAAATGTGTTTTTGCCATAGTCACTTGGAGCAGTCAGTCCACAGGCATGTCTGCCAAGGACCCAGGAGAGGGTCTTCGTGGCACGGGGTCCAGCCAGAGGAGGGTGGGGTGGGACATCCATGGCTCCTGTGTGGTCCCTTGGCTGTGGCGACAGACTCAGGCCAGGGACATAGCAGAGCAGCACGGGGCTCCTGGCTTCCAGACTACCGAAGTCCACTGCATGATGCCCGACGCTCTGATGGCAAGGCCCAGACGGTGCCTCAAACAGGCTTTTGGAAAGCCAGTACTTTCTCCTTCCCTGTAAGCGAGGAGGTTGGATATTTGGATTCTTGTTCATTTTATGAGTCTAGTCTCCAGAGTGCATTCTGGGTATGGAAACAAGGGACAGCCTCACCTACACCCAGGGACAAGCCTCCTCGGTGGACCCAGGTCTGGGACTGAGCCCATCCCTTCTTTAGTGGTTTCCTCCCATGCAACCTTAACAAGATAGAAGCCACCCACCACACGCGGGGCAGAAAGAGCCAGCTTCCCACCCTTCCTGCCCACTTGTTTGGGATGCTTCGAGGCATAGGTGGCCCTGAGGGGGCTGCGCTTGTGACCAGGAATGCCTGCTTTCCTGTTGGGGCTGCCCCATGCCCTGGACACACAGGAAGGTCTTCCTGAGACCGTGCTGGACGCGGCTCTACTCCTCAGTGACCCCGCATCCTCACAGGTGGGCTTGGGACACATGCCCGACTACTTGCCTGGCACCTGGCACACCAAGAGGCACTGATGAGAAGGCTTCCTGTCACATGAGGTGTGCATGCTGTTAGAATCCGAACTTTCAAGCCTGAAGTGATTCTGCAGCCTTGGAAACCCCTCACACCCCTTGGAACCACTGCCGGCAGTCTCCTCTCCCCCTTTGATGGAAACCACTATGAAGGGGCTCTGGGCAGGATTTAAAATTAGCTAACTGGCTTCCTACGTTTATCTGTGAGTCTGTCCCAGGCCTAGGCCTCTTGTCTGGAGATGAGGGCGGATTCACAGCAAGTGAGCCTCTATGAATCACTGGTCCTGGCTGAGACCTGTCGTGGCCTGTGATGCCAGGGACACCTCAAAGGGCGAGGTAAGGCCACAGCTGAGGTTGCCTGGCTCCAACCTCAATTAACGAGATAGAGACTGCAGCTGCAGGCGTCTCAAGCCTGCTGTCTCATTTCCACCTTAAATGTCATCATGGAGATAACACCATTCTCCTAAACTGGCATAATTTACTACTTGGAGAAGTCTTTGCAGTGACTCCCAAGGTCCTGCTAAGTTCC
>RJWT010024362.1:0-16503 GCA_004365215.1 Cuniculus paca | reverse complement strand
CTAATACCAAAACCAGAGAAAGACCCAACCAAAAACAGGACTACAGGCCAATCTCCCTAATGAATGTTGATGCAAAAATCCTCAATAAAATACTAGCAAACAGAATGCAGCAAGTCATCAAGAAGATTATACACCACAACCTAGTGGAATTCATCCCAGGAATGCAAGGATGGTTCAACATACATAAATGAATAAATGTAATACACCATATCAATAGAGCCAAAGATAAGAATCACATGGTCATTTCAATAGATGCAGAAAAAGCTTTTGATAAAGTCCAACACTCATTCATGATAAGAACCCTATGGAAAATTGGAATAGATGGTCTTTGCCTCAATCTGATAAAAGCCATCTATAACAAACCAACAGCCAGTATCACATTAAATGGTCAAAAACTGAAAGCTTTCACTCTAAAATCAGGAACAAGACAAGGATGTCCATTATCACCACTCCTATTCAATATAGTGTTGGAAACATTAGACAGAGCAATTAGACAAGAGACAGAAATAAAAGGAATAAGGATAGGAAAGGAAGAAGTTAAGTTATCACTATTTGCAGATGACATGATACTCTACATAGAAGACCCTCAAAATTCCATTGAAAGACTCCTGGATGTCATAACCAAATTCAGTAATGTAGCTGGATACAAAGCCAATACTCAGAAATCAATCACATTCCTGTACAGAAACAACAAACGCACTGAGAGAGAAATAAGAGAAACCACACCTTTCACAATAGCATCCAAAAAAATGAAATACTTAAGAATCAACCTAACAAAGGAAACAAAGGTTCTATTCAATGAAAATTACAGTACTCTGAAACAAGAAATCGACGAGGATCTCAGAAAATGGAAAGACATTCCATGCTCATGGATAGGAAGAACAAACATTGTGAAAATAGCCATTCTCCCAAAATTATTATACAGATTTAATGCAATTCCCATCAAAATACCATTAACATACCTCACAGATCTAGAGAAATCATTCTTAAAATTCATCTGGAACCAGAAGAGACCTAAAATAGCAAAGGCACTTCTGGGCAGCAAGGGCAAGACAGGAGGTATCACAATCTCAGACTTGAAGCTATACTACAAAGCTACTGTAATCAAATCAGCATGGTACTGGAATCAAAGCAGACCTGAGGATCAATGGAATAGATTAGAAGATACAACCCCAAGTACAAACACACTCAGCCATCTTATCTTTGACAAAGAGGCCAAACATGTTCACTGGATAAAAGATAGCCTCTTTAATAAGTGGTGCTGGAGAAACTGGCTTTCTATATGCTGAAAACTAAAACTAGACCCAAGCCTATCACCATGCACTAAACTAAAGTCAAACTGGATCAAAGATCTAAATATTAAAACAGAAACACTAAATCTGCTGGAAAACAAAGTAGGTAGAAATCTTGAAGACATAGGGGTAGGTGCAGAATTCATGAACAAAAACCAAACTGCATGGGAAACACTTCCCAGAATCAACAACTGGGATCTTGTCTTATTAAAAAGTTTTTTCAGGTCAAAAGAAATCTCCAACAGAGTGAAAAGAAAACCCACAAACTGGGAAAAAAATCTTAGTCAACTGCCCTTCAGACAAAGGTCTTCTATCTAGAACATATAAAGAATTTTAAAAAGTCAGGCCCTCGAAATTCAAAGACCCAATCCAAAAATGGGCATCTGAGATAAGAACACACTTCTCAGCTGAATAAATACATGAAAAAAATGTTCAGCATTATTGGTCATTAGAGAAATGCAAATTAAAACAACTCTGAGATTTCATCTCACTCCAGAAAGAATGGCCACGATCAAGAAAACCACCAATAACAAATGCTGGTGAGGCTGTGGGGAAAAAGGAACACTTCTCCACTGTTGGTGCAAGTGTAGATTGGTGCAGCCACTGTGGAAATCAGTCTGGAGGTTCCTCAAAAAGCTAGGATTGTAAGTGCCATTTGACCCAGCTATTTCGCTTCTGGGTATATTCCCAGAAGAAGTGAAATCATCATACCACAGTGATATATGTGCACCCATGTTTAATAACAGCACAATTTGTAATAACCAAATCTTGGAAGCAACCCAAATGCCCATCAATGAAGGAATGGATAAAAAGATGTGGTACTTTCATACAATGGAGTACTATTCAGCTGTAAAGAAGGATAACTTTGAGGCTTTTATAGGTAAATGGTTGCAACTTGAGACCATACTCATAAATGAAATAAATAAATAAAACTCACATGTGTAAACACCACATCGTCTCCCTAGTGTAAGAAACTGAAAGACTTAATAAGATACAAACTCCCCAGTAAATATGGGGAAAAGGTTTGTAAATCATATAATGCTTTTATTCTTTGATTTGATTGGTTTAAGTCTGTTTTCTACTATTTGATTGCAATATGTGAGAAGATATGAACAGGTTTTTTGAAGGAAACAAAGGACATTAAGGTAGCCATTATTGATTTCTTATTGTCTGATTTGAAGGCCTGTAATGCTTTCACTCTTTTGTTTTACCTAGTTTTATATTATTTTGTTTTGTTTGAGTTTATTTTATGTGAATGTATGAACAGCCATTTCGAAGAAAACAAGAGATACTAGGTTAGCCATTGTTAATCTCCTATTGTCATGTTTTGAAGACCTGTGTTGCTTGCAGTGTTCTGTTGTGTAATGCTATGTTGTGTTTAACTCTGTTCTGTTTTGTTTTGTTTTGTTTTATTCTCTTTAAAATAAGATAAAAAAATAAAAAGTGAAAAAAAAGTTGTGACTTAAAATACCTCTAGCCAAGTTATTTTTCATTGGTCAAGTCATTCAAAGAGCAGTTCTACACCCTAATAATTTAATTATTAAATCAAAATTAATAAAAACTGGTGAACTTAGCCTTTCACTTAGAAACAAGTAGAAATAAAGAATAAATAATAAGTAAATCAGATATGTGAATTAAAACACAGAAAAATTGGTATGATAAATCCAAAATCTAGTTCTCTGTTAAAATCATTTTTAAAAATTATAAACCAATTTAAATTTAAATAATATGAAGTAGACTTACCAGTCTGGTTTTTTGGGTTTTTTTTGTTTGTTTGTTTGTTTGTTTGTTTTTTGGTTCTGGGGATCAAACTCAGTACTTTTTGCTTGCCAGGCAGGCACTTGTACAACTTAGCTATATCCCTGGCCCTGGCAAATATTTTATGGTCAATAGATAAACTTGACTATCCTATGTTATACTAAATTTAAAATAACATTTGTACAGGTATAAGATTGGAAAACTTTGTTCAAGGAAAGCCAGAGTCAATAAACGAAAAAGAATAAGAATGGATCACCTTCAAAATAATTTTCAAAACTGTATACCTTGTGATATCATTAACAAAATGGGAAGACCAATTAAAACCTCTTATATTTCCTATGTAATAGATAAATATCAACATCCTAAAATGCTTAAAACTACAGATTTATAAGGAAATGAAGAGCAAGGAAAAATGGACAAACTTCTAGGGTGACAACTCAAAAGAAATAACTGGTAAATGTGTGACCACAATCATGTGAGTTAAAGCATTTAAAACCCCCCGTGCCCCACACTGTCACGAATTCTGAGTATCAGTAATACTCAGTGCTGATAAGAGCATGGGAAAGAATAGTCTCGGCAATGCACATGGGAACATGAATCATACACACTTTAGAAGGAACAAGCCAGCATATCTCTGAAATGTTAAATTCATTTCCTTAAATTTTAACCAAATATTTCTTCTTGTGGAAATTCACCATAAACAATGTACTTTTCAGCATGCATATTAATCTACATAAATGTGCAGAATTGTTAGAAAAACTAAAAATAACTATCAGTAAAGCAAGTGTTTAAACTCACTGACCTATAACTAATTGCTATGGAATATTCAGCAGTCATTTAAAGAATGTGTTTTGTTTTATTTATTATCTCAAGAGGACATTGCATTGTTAATTTAAATGTAACAAGTTGGAGCATGACACTATTCTTATATAACAGATATGTGGGTAGATAGATGAGGAATAGTCAAACAGGCAGACAGATATGCAAATCAAACTGATCAGTGACATTAAATATATAACTAAGGAGAGCATTGGGAAACTGGAGACAGGAAAAATGACTCTTCAGACAATTTTAGATTGTTTTACTTGTTCTAACTTGATAATGAAAATTAAAAATTTAAAATACCAATGAAATTGTTTTTCTGTCTTTTGACTAAGATCAAGTTTCAAATATCAATAAAATAAAACACAAATACATGCCTTTTGAAAGGAGAAGGGGTCCAACTAGAAACAAGACTGTATATAAAATAGCTAGAAACCAGTCTGTATAAAATATACGATAATTTTGAAAATACAAGTGAAACAAAAACCAATAGATTTTAGAATTAACTAAATAACAATTATTTCAGGAAGGCTAGGACAGTTCATTTCCAAAAAAGAGTGATAAAGCGAATCATCTCAAAACATCAAAAGAGAAAAATATTGTGTTTATTTGAAAAAATAACTTTGTAAAAGGAAATTTGTTTCACATAATAAGCATACATGCTAGTTATTAATGACAAAATCCTAAAGTAATTTATATCAAAATTGAAACAGTGATATATTTTCAGTCAATCTAACAAAGTCAAAAACTGGAATCTAAGCCGGGCGTGGTGGCTCACGCCTGTAATCCCAGCACTCAGGAGGCTGAGACAGGCGGATCGTTGTGAGTTCGAGACCAGCCTGGGCTACAAAGTGAGCTCAAGGTCAGCCTGAATGGCATAGTGAAACCCTGTCTCAAAAACAGGGATGGGGATCTAGCTCAGCAGTCTAAGCGCCTGCCCGGCAAGTGCAAGGTCATGAGTTCAATCCCCGGTGCCGCAAAAAAAAAAAAAACTGGGATATATATTAGAAAATCTAAGGCAAAAGAACATTACTTTTTGATTGTCTACCTCATTAAAGGAAGTAATGTACTGCATAATTTTAGTAAACAATATATGCTAAAGATGATGAGGTAAAAATAAGTAGTAGAAATTTATATTTTTCTATATAAGAATAATAAACAGGTAAAAATATAATAAAAAGATTACATTCACAATAATAATAGGAATATGGAATTCTAAGAGATGATTTTTAAAAAATATTTAGGATCAACTGCAAAATCTGTTGAGAGCCAAAAATTTACACAAATTGAGTCCTACCAGGTTCATCAGTAGAAAAAAATCAATAAAAAAAGTTACAGTATGTCAAATCTTTCCAAACTGATTCATAAATTTAATTCCTTGTTTACCCCAAATGAGATATTTCCCTCATAAAATATAATTCTAAAATTAAGGAAAAACAATAAAAAATGTTTTAAGTAAAATAGCAAGAGAATTGACTTGTCAATATGCCAAAACAAAAATCTTATTGCAAGTGTATTTAAGAATTTAGTATTAAAAAGTCAACATTTCAAAGCAGAGTGTAAAACCTAATTCAATAAATGTCTTAAGTTCAAACGATTAAAGCCGAACACCTTGTGATCGTCAACTTTCAGTTACTGTGACAAAATACCTATGATAATCAACACATAAGGAGGAAAGCTTTATTTTGGCTCACAATGTCATAGGATTCAGTCCATGGTTAGTCACTCCAGTTAGTTTTGGGCCTGTGGCAAGGCAAAACATCCTTGCTGGTAGGAGCATGTGGCAGAAGGAGCTAATTGCTCATGGTACTCTGCAACCAAAATGAAAGAAAGGAAGGTACCAATATCCCCTTCGAAGGCACACCCCAAATGACCTACCTCCTACAAGCCTCTGTCTCTGAGAGACTCCACTTTCTAACAGCACCACTGCCTGAATACCCAAGCATTCAACATGTTGACATTTGGGAGACTCTCAAGATCCGAACGACAGCATCACCCTTCTCGGAAGACCTTAAAATTTTCTTACAGACTTACAAAGTGAAATATAGAAAAATAAAACTACTAAAGAAGAGGCAAATATAGATAAATAGCAAAACTTGGTATAATACTACCTAGTCAGTATGATAACACTTTGCTCATAATCAAAAGAATACTGAAGAATAGTATAGAAACAGTGCTAGTTTTCAACATACACAAATTTTATATTCAAGTGATAAAATAAAAAGTAACAGCAAAAATACTCATAGATATATGAAAAAATGTAACATTAATCTACCAAAAGGTCTTATAAATTAATAAGAAAAAATAAATACCCCAATTGGTAAATAGGCCAAAGTGAGAAACAAACAATTTACAAAAGAGCAAAGCCATATAGCCATAATGTGTAGTAATAAAAAGTCGTTGGTAATCAAAGAAATTCAAATTATTATTGTTGTTGTGGTGGTGGTGGTGGTGGTTGTTGCTGTTGCTGTTACTGGAATTCGAACTCAGGGCCTTGCCCTTGCAAGGCAGGAACTATACCACGAGCTACATCCCTGCCAGGACATTCATATTAAAATAACAACAAAGCCTGTTTTCTATGGCATCAGCTTACAAACATTAAAGAACACAAAATGCCCAGGTGGATGAGGAACAGGGGAAACAGATGTTTACATCCCCTGTGATAGGACCATAATTTACATGTAATCTTCATGAATTCAATTTTTTTAAAAGTTCTAAATGGGACACAACTTTTGAACAGGAAATTCGACTCCTAGGGAATTCTTCCTAAAGAAACAGGCAAAAGCAATTGCAAATAATTTTGTATCCTGTAGCACACACAATGATATTTATAATAGAAACACTTTTAAATGACTTAAATGTCTAATTGGGGCTAGTTAGATGAATTTTGTCACTTTTCAGCATGTATTCTGTCTTTTACATTCATATTAAGAATAACCACTCATGGGGATCTCAAAGTGGAAAATTCTCAAAATCTATTGTCAAGTGCAAAGGGCAGGTTGGAAAACAAAACAAATAAAGGGACTTCAATTTGGTCCAGTAAATACTACACCCCTACATTGACGAGACCAGGAGGAAGCGTCCAGGCTATTCAAGGACATCTCAGAGTGCAGATACTGTGTTTTCTTTGCCTTTCAAAAGTTACTCAATGAATATGGTTTACTTTTACATATAGGATTTTTAAAAAATGTTTATGGTAATTTAATGTCACCAGCTTTCTAGATGTTCTTACATTAAACTGTGGGAAATGTAAGCAAGTTGGAAGCTTCTCAGAGAACAATACTTTGTATAGCCTGCATGCCTAAGTGTTGTGAAGTCCATTATAAATACACTCACATTTGTCACTTTGGATTTGCCACACAGCAAAGACTGCAGAGACTAGGAGCATGGAGTGGGTGCTCACTCTGGGCTGGATGTCATAAAGAATGAATCTTATGATTACATTTGGAAAATGAAGAAACTGAAAATACAGAGGGGTTTGGTAATTTGCCCTACATCTCACAGCTCATAGGCAGAGGAGCTGGGATTCCAACCTCTTGGCCGGTCCCTGGACTGGCTTCTTAGGTCTGTACTCTGATAACCTCGCTCAGAGGGCACATCATCCCTGTGGAGAATAAGATTCTATTTTTTCCTAGAGTGTGCAATGATCTTTGCCAGTAGGACTTTGCATGCATTGATTCTTCTTTCCGGATCATCACTCACTTCCATGTGCTAAGGAAAAGGAAGAAGATGCCTGTGTAAATTTGCATAGAGCAACATTTCCTCCCTGAATTCCACCACAAGGCAGCAAAGAAATAAGCTGCTCCACTCACAGCTTTCTCAGTCTTTCTCTCTAAAAGCAAGAGTGTGGCATCTTTGTAGTTTGACAAAAGAAAACTCATTTGAGAATGAGAAAAGACAATATACTCAGCAGGTTCTGGGGGCCTCACACTGGGCCATAGAAGGCTTTTGCTGCTATAGAGATGGAATACTGTGTCTGCCTTCATGATATTTAGAACCTGTTTGAAGAAGGCAATGAAGAGAAAGAAAGAAAAAAACTTGTCAACAGTGCTGTTAAATCTAGGAGACATCATAACAAAACAGTGTGATAAGTAACTGGAAGGATGCTATAAAGAAAGAAACCCCTCAACTGGCCCCATTGCTTCCATTCTTCTCCAAAACAGTGTCATATTGGTAAGGTTTTGTAAGACTGCACAGATTTCTAACAAAGGTATGTTGATCAGTCACAGGGTCCTTCACTGAGGCCCTGGGGAGCTGTCGTCCCACTCTTCCAGGCCCCAACACTTCCTTCGTGTGTTTCTCAAGGCTCTGGGCCCAGTGTCACACCATCCTGGATATCTTCATGGAGAATTTTGCTCCCAAGGTCAGCAGCAATGTAACCACAAAACTGTCCACTCTACCAAGCTCAGGGAACGAAAACCAAACCAAAACAACCCTAAGAGATTAAACTGGGACTAAGGTATAGAAATTTGAGGACTATCATTTACAGAAATACAGGAAGAAGATTCTGAGGTGAGAATGAATGAATGATTCAATTTAATTTAATTATCACTATTTATTACCATGTAACACTCTAGCATAGTTTCAAAATATTTAAAGCAGATGATAACATCAGTTCCCACATGGGATAGATCATTTACGTAAGGATCCAAAGTAGCCACCAAAAGCTCAGTGAGAGAAGGAAAGATCATTCTACTGGGAAGCAGGGGACAGACCATTTCTACCTGCCATAGATAGTAAGGATGGTCATCAATACTCTTGCTGTCTCCTCCCTGGCATATGGTAGGATGGCAGTACTCCTTTCCCTTGAAATTAAAGAAGGTCACGTGACTTACTTTGGCAAGGAAGATTTTGGTAAAAGTCACAAGGTGCGTCACTCCCAACAAGAACAGTAAGAGTGAGAGCTTCCATTCTGCCATGAGACTAACAGTGTTCCAGATGGGAGCTGCTATGTCAGCCTAGGTCCTTGCCAACACCGAATGGGCAAGGAATGCACACTCATTGTTTCAAGACTCTGAGACTTGGGCACTGTTTATTACTGGAGCACAACCAAGTTTGTCTCAATCATCACACTGTCTCTGAGCTCCAAATTTAACTGTCAAGAAGAGCGGTAGAATAGCATGCACTTAGTTTATTCTCCTATTTTCCAAGACAAGACGATACACAAATCTGTTAGGTTCCAATACTACTACATCTCAGAGTAATTGCTCTGCCTAGATTTTTAAACCAGAACCAATGAAGAGCAAAATAAATTATTTGCATAAAGGGAATTTTCCTGGTCCCCAGTAGTCTAATCAAGAAGTATAGACATTTTTGCATCGCTTGCAGAACTGAGGTGAAGATTAGAGATGAGGTGGGCAAATTTCCCAGGCCTATGTCTGGCCTGAGCTGATTCTGGTGTCTCTTCTGCAATCACAGCAACCCATTCTATTGAACTTAAGTTATCAATACAAAGTCAGAGATTGTAGAGGCTGTGAATACATGCATATAAGCAATACCAGATTAAAAGTCATCTCTACTTTTGCTCTCATGCACAATCATTGTTATCTTCACAGAAAAGGGTGTTGTCCAAACTCAAGCTATGAAGGACATGGTATGACACAGTCAGCCAGGTTTTCCCTGCAAAAGGAAGTATCAAAAACCATCCTTCCTCAGCGACTGAAGCATTGGTACAGTGAGGACCTGGGCTTACAGCGAATCTCCCACATCACGTGACCCAGAACTGTAAACTTGTTTGCCTGGAAGAATCTGGTTTGCTCATTTCCTACAGCTATGAAAAGAGGCTGACACAAGTCCTGGCAGG
This sequence comes from Cuniculus paca, assembly GCA_004365215.1. Taxonomy (NCBI): domain Eukaryota; kingdom Metazoa; phylum Chordata; class Mammalia; order Rodentia; family Cuniculidae; genus Cuniculus; species Cuniculus paca. Next base: position 6,828 of record RJWT010024362.1, on the reverse strand, counting down.
TGGTAGGGAAGTCAAAAGAGTCTCTATCAGATCATTTTTGTATGATGGAATTTCAGGGAGGAAAATCAAATTAAAACATTCATCCATTTAGTAAAATATATGGTAAAAGTGATAAAAACATTTTTGGGTATTTCTAACTTCTATGATTCCTTTGGAATTCAACTCATCCTCTTTGCCAATGTCAAATCTACCAACTCAGACTCCCGTGTCTCACTTAATAATACTTCAACTTGAGAATTTGGGAGAACTGTGAAATTCATAAAACAGATATTCAAAATGCCATAATTATGTCAAGTATGTCTTGATTTACCAGAACTGCTTGTATTTTAGAAAGAGAAAGTGTAATTTTTAACAGGTAAGTTAATTAGACCAATAGCCTAAGCATTGATCAGCAAATCAGAAATTTTATTCCAAAGTCTTAAATTACTGAAGTAACAGCCTTCTCTCTATGCCCAGACCCACAGCAGGGCCTCCATAACCAGCAATGTGGGCTGAACTTTATGACTAAACAGTATTGTTCTTTCTGGATATGAATATACATACCCCTTCAGCTCACCTAAGAGTGGTTGGTTTGTTTGCTTTACAGTACTGAGAATTAAACCCTGTACCTTCGCACTGAGTTACTTCCGCAGGTTTCCCCAGCCTCACCCCTGCCCAAGACAGGGTTTTGCTAAGTGGCCCAGGCTGAGCTCAAACTTGTGATCCTCCTGCCTCAAGCTTTGACTGCTGGGTAGGATTACAGAAAATTTGTGTTTTAAATTATCTAAAATCTCAGAAGAAAACACCTTTTAAAAATGATGAGCAAAACATGTACAATCTCTTTAAGGGAAGATCAGCTGCTTGGGGGTGGCGTGGACCCTGGAGCAGCAGAGGCAGGAGGGTAGCATGGCAGAGGAAAGAGGGCAGACTATTGCAAAGCCTCCATCGAGTGCCTGCTGTTATCCCAAGTGCTGACCCAGGGAGCTCATCCAGACAGGGGCCTCCTCTCTGCAGTCAGTTTCATCTGCTTTATGAAAGAATTAAAGAAGTAAGGAAGGGAAGATATAAAAGTGTATCTCTCTATAGAAAGCTATTAATAATAATCTTTATCAGCTTCTATTTGATGTTATATTTCCCTATCTTCAAATTTTTATCAGATCCACTTTAAGAATTAATTCACATCAGCTACTATGGGATTTTATTTTAATTTTCAGCTTTTCTCCTTTTTTTTCCTCTGAAATTCTGCAGAGAATGAGACATCATGCTGTGAAATTATGAATTATTGAAAATTAAGGTGATGTGCTTTTGAACTTACATATCATCCCTTTATTATTTATTTAAAGATACTGGGAAATCTATGTTAAAATTAAAAATGTAATATACAAATTCATCTTTTTGTTTATTCAAACTGTTTTATTGCACACCTATTGTGGGACAGTCACTATTAGTTTTCAGAAATACCAGAAAGAATACATGTGTGTATTTTTCTGGAATTCTCTTGGCTCAGTTCAAATTCTTCATTATATCTTACATTTGAAAAGTTCATCATGTCTCCTCAAATTGTGTCCCTTTCCTCTCTTTCCTATTTTACTTTTGTTCTTGACATCTCAGTTGACACCAGAGATTACTACAGTTAATATTCTTAATTAATATCTGTTAGCTGAGAAATGTTGACCTCCTTAAACCGTCATCTATAAAGTACATTTATTGGACTAATTTGTTTTTACTTTCATTTAGGTGCATGAATGCAAATTAAAGACATTAACTAATCAAGCCTGAGAATAATTTGTAAAGAAAAAGAAAGGGGCATGTCTTTTCCAACATAAAGTATATGGAACTGCTACAGAAATGACCCAAGTGAGCCCTACTGGTTTATTCAATAAGGGTCCTCTCAAATTCCATCTGTGAACATTTGGTCAGACCTTTTATGGAGAAAAGACGTTTCTCCGGGTTCATATTAATTTTTGTGCACATCTGTGCACTCACCTAATCCCTACCCGCATACCACTTCAATTAAAATCAACGGAAGTCAAATCCTTGAGTGGTTTTAATTGCAATATGTAGATTATAAATGGTGCCTATCTTTAACCACACAAAAATTATTTTTTTCTTTGGCCTTTCTCTCAGGGATAATATTTAAGGATAGAGTTGGTTATTGTAGATGGATTTTCATTTATTGTGTTGCTACTCAAAATGATACTGTGAGCCTTACCAATGGGCAAAAGGCCAATCAAAATTAATGCAAAAGTACAATTAAGGAGTCTTTTAAAGAAATGCCTTTTCATTCTATTCAAGGGCATACGGTGATATGCCTTGCCAGAAAGAGGATAATGTTGGGCCTACTTTAATGAGGCAAGCATAATTATATGTCAGCTCTATAAATGATGTGGCAAATGGTTTTTTCTCATAAGTAGGTTAAATATTGTCCTTACATCTGGTATACAGTATTCACAAAATACTCTTCTCATAGATTCCTCAAACAGGCCGTGTCCAAATTATCTGTTCTTTAAACCAATGAATATGATGTAATGCTCCATTTCGTTTGCATGCACATCCCATATATACATTTCAGTTTGCTAAACAGTTAGCCTCACACCCATTGACAAGGTAGTGGATCTTCTTTACATACGCAGGACAATAGCTGGATCCACTTTTAAGAGTTCAGCTTCTGATTGCATTTGTTCAGTTGTTTATTTTAACCAAAACAAAAAATTCTTCTATGTCCACACCCTCTTAAAAGCAACAAGTAATTTATTATTTGTCAATCAAGAGCAGAATTGCTCAACTACACACAATTTGTATCCCAGAGAAACAATTACAATGTCTCAAATAATAATAAGCTAAGATAAATAGAATTTGTCACTGAAATACAAAATATTGTTAAGCAAGAAAAAGTCAAAGATGACACAGGAAAGCATCAACTAGGTTAATTAATCACGCTTAATACAAAAACACGACTACAACTTTAAGAACCAGCTTAGCTAGAGTTGGAGCTTAGCTTTTTATTTTACTACTTTATTGCCTGCTTCACAACTACTTGGACAAATACAAAACAAGAATTACAGTGCACCATAAGTTATTTTAATATCCTGTAGTGGTGCATACTTCCAATGAAATCCCAAGACTATTATTATGGTTCTGTGTTTGTGTGAAAATGTCAAGTTGTTTCGAGTGACTACATACTCTAAATTATATATAACTGTTACTTTATAGCTAATAGGCACTAAAATTACTTTAAAACAGAAATGTAAAGTTATATTTTCATCCTTTTTGACAGATAATAAAGCTTATTTATGAGATACAATTTTTCAAGCATTAAAACATCTCATGTTTACAAAAACATTAAAAATATTATTACTTGATATTTAAAGGAAAGAAAAAGGCAAAACCATTAGAAAAATATTTGTCCAGCTCGGTGACTCCTCTATGTTGCCAAACCCTTGTAACTTCACTTATGAAAGTGACTGGTTTAAATACTTTTAAAATTAAAAATATTTGTAAGTTCAAATAGAGGCCAGTGATTTAAGATCTGTCTTGTTCCATAATCTGTTGGCCTGCACAAATCCTTTCACATGTATTTTAGACAAAATGATGACATATGATAGATTGTGCCTATTTATTTTAATCTGTATCCCAAAAAGATAGGTCACTTAATTGTTCTGTCACCAAATCACTGGGTGGAGTTAAATAATACATGTTTTTGCTCAGAAACAATGTTTCAAATTTCATCTCCACTGGGACTAGAGTGCCGGATAATCCCTAAATCTGTACTCCCTTCAATCCATCCATCTACCATAGTGGCCTGGGAAAAGCGCTGAGAAATAGAGCTCCTCCTCCTCCTCCCCTGTGAGAGTCCTCATGTTACACAGGGAGGAACAGAAAGTCAAACCCTCACCTGAAGCCACACAGCTCCCAGTGGCACATCTGCTTCTTTGAACACGGTAAATGGTGATAAAAACCAGCAAGGAGCACAAGTTGCTATTCAGGGAAGCTTCCAGCCTCTCATGATTATTCTGGAAAGTTATTCTGGTTTGGAGTCTGCATGGGCCTGCTCTGACTTGTCACTAAGGATGTGGCCACCTTCTTGCAGCACCATTGGCATACTCTTGGCAAAGCATAAACAGAGGGGCAGCCTCTGGACAAACCAGCTACCCCAGCACAACCCAGTCTTAAAATCTTTCCACAAATGAATGGGCACAGACCTGACTACCCATACATGTTCAGGAAAATAAGGGAAGTGCTAAGGGGCTGTCTTGGTGCCAGATCACTCCAGATCCAAGAACAACCTGACTATGTGTCTAAAGCAAAACACAAAGGGAAAAATGTGACAGCAGAGAAACTGAAAAAGCAATTCTTTCTAGGGGGAACTGAAAGAAAATCATTCCAGAGGAAAGTCAAATGGACATAAGGACTTTAGGTGACTTGTCGCATCTGTGCCTTTCTCAGTGACACTCACATTCCCCTGGAAAAGGTAAAATTCTCTTTCTCAGAAATCTATGAAGAAAGGCTATGCAGCTTTTTCCTGAGAACAGGGGTGTGTGCATCATGTCTGAGGAGTCTTGCTTAGAGAACATGGCCTCTTGTCTCTTGTATTCTGGGGAAGCCTGGTTCCTACCCACTCCCAGATCTTTCCTCCTCCTTTACACCATCTCCAGAGACCACCAGCTCCTGTCAGGAAATTCCTTTTCTACCTTAGAGGCCATAACTGGTTTCTCTTGCTTGCAACTGAAGAAGACAAAATCCCTCAAGGAGCTCTCTGAGAGTTTCTCCCCATCATAAACTTCCTGAAAATGTGGCAGCCTGAGAGTTTGTCCAGACTTTGTGCTGGAAATGGACAGATGCCTTATTCCATGGGGACTCTGGCACCTGAAAGATGGCCCATGTCCTTTGCAGAGTCTGTGTCTCCAGGAGTCTAGCAGTTCAGAACCACAGATCCCGCAACCTCTCTGCCCATTTGGCCCTCTCCAAATTTATTACAGGTTGCAAGTTCCAGGACTTTTTCACATTTCTTCTGCCAGTAGGCCACTTGCTATGAAGATAATGACGCTCCTGTCCCTAGGTTAATGTTTATCCTTCTGGTGGCCCAGCTACCGGAATGGCTTGGCCAGCACCAGAGCGAACCAGAAAGGTTAGGTCTTGGCTTCCCTTTTTGATCTGCTTCCATGGGCATCCCCACACCTTCCTTTTCATAGATAGAAAGCTAAGCATAGGCCCTGAGAGTTAGGGCCTTTGACACCATCAGATCTGTGGAAGGCTCGCCCACAGGAGGTTGGTCATTCTAGACACGGTCTTCTCCACCCGGTAACCAGGAGTCTGGCTCTGCTGCCCAGGGCAGAGTAGAATCTGGACTCCAGCAAGTGGTGTCTGCAGGAGGCCCAGCAGGAGGCTAGCAAGCAACTAAACCCAGGACAAAAGGTTTAGCTGTGTTTTAAAGACTAATCTCTGATCACACCCCACAGACTTTGTTCCTCCTCCCAAGCCATCATTAACTATTAATCCAGCTCAAGGGCAGTGAAAGGGAAACCCATCTCTTGCGTAAAAAGGGGGGAAATCATAGCATTGCAGAAATGAAAAAGAATTAGAAAGATGTTAATACTGCCAAAGCTATTTTGAGGTTCAACTAACTTCGACCATGTAAATGTGCTGGTGTTTACACCCACATGCACAGGAGAGGCCCAAAAGTGAGCAGTCTCTGGAAAAAACTCATGAAGCAGTACAATTTGCAACAGTTCTAAGGAATCCTTTGACTTAATATTGATTTTTATCAGATTAACACAGGGAAGCAGGGAAATTTACCCACTGGGTTAACACAGGATTATGTTTGATCTATAATGGCAGATGTAAGAACTTCATGTCCCAAGATTTTATGAGAGAAAACATGATTTTTGTCATGATTGATTTTTTAAACATATTCTATTGTTTATCAAGTAGGTCAAACATGAGAACAATGGACAAGTGCCATAACCAAACTGTAATAAGGGATAATGCAACCAAATGTTTTCAGAATTTAGGTAAATAAAAGTGCTAATCCACAGTATAAGGCACAGACAATAATCAAATGCAAGGGCATTCAATACTTTCACTTCACAGAAGAAGCAAGTAGGTTTGATGCCTTCTCCACCCATGTCTCGGCACCTCATGTTATATGAAGTCTGTCGTCTCCTCATCGGTGATGTCCTAAGGGGCATTTGTGAAGCCTTCCCGTTAGCCGTCTTCTCAAAACAAATATCCTCAGTCTCCATAGGGCTGACCCTTTCTCCTCCAGTCCCTGACCCAGGCTATCTGTCAGCCATGTCTCCTGCAATGTCCACTTACCTGTCCTGCAACAGTCATGGTACCCCAGTCATGGTACCAGCCAGGCTTCCCTTGGCTCTCCCTGCCCTAAGGCTAGCATTTTTTGACTATGGTGTAAGTGGCTATCTTTTCTGTTAAGTGGAGAGAACCTGCCTCCAAAGGCAATATAGAAGAAAACAGAACCCAAAGATGAAAAAGATAGCCAACATAGCCTATGACGTAACTTACATCTCTGATTCAGCCAAATTTCTTAACCATTCCTATCAAAGTCCTGCTTGGGATAAGGAAATATCACTGGGAACTCAATGACTTGCAACCAAAAGGCTCCTACCTAGGATGTGTCCTACTCAGATATTCCTTTGTCTCACTCTTTCACTATTCCACGCACTCTTCAGTCACCCAGGATGCAATTCACCTGCTTTCCTTAAAATCACCAGCTCAGTTTACAGCAATAACCACCAAGTAAAACAAACATGTTTCTTTCATAAGCAGAGTAGGGCAAAGTAGAAATGGTGTTACCTTTCATGACAGTTTACCAAATTTATGTTCAGAAAA
>RJWT010024361.1:0-16110 GCA_004365215.1 Cuniculus paca | reverse complement strand
GTTTTGTTTGATTTTATTATATCTGAATGCATGAGGAGCTATTTCAAATATAACAGGATATATTATGGCAGCCATTTTGGATTTACTATTGTCTTGTTTTGAAGTCCTTTGTTGTATTCATTGTTTTGTTGCTATTGGTTTTATTCCATCCTATTTTGTTTGATTTTTGCTATGTCTGCAGGTACTGCAGCTATTTGGAAGACAACAAGAGGCATTATGGTAACCATTATTGGTTCTGTATTATTTTGAAGTCCTGTGTCAACTTACACTGATTTGTTTTGATTGGCTTTATTCTGTTTTATTTTGCTTGGTTTTATTCTCTTTAAATAAAAGTAAAAAAAAGAAAGGAATTGTAATCAGGTGGTTAAGATATTAATCACTGTTATATTTTTATATCTTTGCAGCACCAGGGATTGAACTTACAACCTTGTGCTTGCCAGGCAGACACTTAGGCCACTGAGCTAGATCCCTGACCCTTGCCTTTTTGAGACAGGGTCTCACTATGCTGTTCAGTCTGACCTTGAGCTCACTTTGTAGCCCAGGCTGGTCTCAAATTTGTAATGATCCTCCTGTCTCAATCTCCTAAGTGCTGGGATTACAATTGTGAGCCACCATGCCCAGCTAGTGTTTTAAATTTTTTAATTTGAAAAATGATATTGACATATACTTGAGATGCAACACAGGTGTTCAATGTGATGTGTTTTGATAGCTATATCCTTCCATGAAATCATCATAATTCAGGACAGACACCATTTACTGAATCTGGTTGGTATAACATGATGTTTGGACATTATGGGGAATGTCAGTGGGATTTAGTCCTATTTTGTGGTGACAGTAGATGTATAAATTTGTGTGTTCTCTTTAACATTTAAAAACCCAGATCATTTAGGAAGTACTACAAAAATGTCAACAACTGGAATCTCATCTTATTGAAATATGTTTGCTCAACAAAATAAATCACCAATACAGTGAAAAGACAATGCATACAATGCGGAAAATTTTAGCAAATTGTCTCTCAGGCAAAAGACTAATATCTGGAACATATAAAAAAAAGAAAAATTCAGACCTCTAATTTAAAGATCCAGGCCAAAAATGGTCAGCTTAGATGAACACACAATTCTCAGATGAAGAAATAGAAACAGCAAATAAATATATCATGGGTCATTCCAGAGATGCAAATTAAAACAATACTGAAATTCCATCTCACTCCAGAAACAATGTCAAATACTGGTTGGGCTGTGAGGAAAAAGGAATCCTTTTCCACTGTTTGTGGGAGTATAAACTGGTGCAACCACTGTGAATATCAGTATGGGAGATTTTTCAAAAACTATAATTAGGGGACCCACTCAACCCAGCTTTCCTCTTCCCAGAACTATTAAAAACATCATACCACAGCTGTACATGTGCAGCCATGTTTATAGCAGCACAATTTGTAATAGCCAAATCTTGCAAACAAAATGCCCATCAACCAAAAAATGGATAAAAGAGATGTGATCTTATACAAGGAGTACTATTCAATCATAAGGAAGTTTAAACTTGGCACATATATAGCTAAATATATGCAACTTCAAATCATACTCATAAGAGAAATAAATCAGACTCACATGTTAAACATTCTATTGACTTCCTGGTGTAAGAAACTGAAAGAGTAAATAAGGACCAAAATATACAATGGATTTTTTTGCAATAGGAAGAAATTATACAAAAGGAAAGAGGAACTAGGGTGTGGGAAAGGGGAAAGGAAGGAAGAGAAAAGGAAAATACAAGATAGTAATACCCCTCGTTCATTGAAAAGAAACATTTACGCAAATATAACCCAGGGAAATTTTTATGGTCATAATTTGTACTCTGAGTAACTACTTTGAAGATAGAAATATACAATGTTTTAACAGTTTTTATTCTCCTATTATTTTGTTTTGAAATTTGGTTGTATGTCTTCCATGAAATAAAAATATAAAAATTACAAAAAGTTGAGGAGTGATGTATGTTGTCTGGTAACAGCACATTCTTCTGCAATTTTTGACTGGCACAGTCTCTGATCACATGCTTACATGGAGAGATGTTTACTGAACATTTAAAATACATAATTAATAGCAAACGATCTGCAGTTTTTGAGTCATTTTTTATAGTACAAATTCTCAAGGGAATTTTGAAAAAGTTTCCATAGTAAATCTCTCATTTCCACAGATGAATAATTTTATATAAAGGGATTAAATAAAATCTTACAAGTAAATGTTTCTTTCTTTATTATAGTAAAACAAGACAAAAATACAAAAACAACCTCAAAATATTGTACATTCCATTGTAATTGCATATATTTTAACATTTAATATTTTATAGAAAAATTAATGGTGCTTTCTACTGTCAAATAACTACAGATGGACAACGTCTAAACTTCACCAAATTTAGTTTACAGTTCAACTTGTAAATACAATTTATTAATTACTTTATTTTGGATATTGTTAGCAATTTATTTTCAAAACTAATTAGCATAATTTCCCATCAGGATTTCAACCAGACAAAATGAAAATCAGAAGTGTTAAATGAATCTTTTAAAGAACAACCCTATTTTCTCTTAAATTTGATATATCTAAAATGAATGAGGATACCTTGTCATAAGAATGTAATTTATAGTTTACTTAGGTACCACAAAAGTGGTGCATTATTAGTCATTATTGCTTCTTTATATTTGCTATATAAATTGCCATTCATTGCATTATATGATTTTTCTGTTTGTTTACTTCTTATTAAAACATGGTAGAATAATTGATTAAATAATGTCTGCTTAATTAATTTTTAGGGAAAAATAACTGTATTAAGGAAAGAAATACTCTTTGATCCTATCTTTATAACATTATATAAAATCAAAAATTATAATGACGAAGGAATAGATCACAGGTCTCCTGGGGTCAGGCCTGGTGCAGGGAGTGGCAGTAGAGAGAAGTTACACAGGGATAAGGCAACTTTTCGGATGTAGCTATGTGGTGTGAGATTACTGGTTTTAGAGTGTGTACACGTTTGGTGTGGGCCTGTAAAGAAATGTTTTCTAAGCTTCTGTACTTAGTACTTTGTGATAAATGAAACCTAAGACCTCAGTGAAAGGGCAAGACTCAGTAGTTAAGGTTGACTGAAAGCTGTAAAAGAATAAACACGTGTTTACCTTTCAAATGGGGATAAAAATCTGATGTTAAATAGTAACCTATCTTATTTCCCTCCCTTGGATACAATTATCTTATCCTAAAAGTTAATAATATAGGGATTTGCACTTGTCTTTCTAAAGAAAATTCTATTTACTCTAGGAAGACTGAGTTTCTTATCCCCCCTCAGCAGGTAAAAACAGTTGTGTAAGATGTTCTAAATAAACTTTGTCTTCTCAATTTCAAAGTTCCAACCATGCGGTGTGAATCTTACACACAAAATCCTGACAATCTATCTCTCATCTCATCATCATAGAAAGATGAATTAGACTAAAGAAAACAATGATTATTGGTGCAGTTAGTAATAGGCTCTTGTGATCTTGAAATATTGTATTTACTTTCATAATAGCATGATTACAGACATTAAAGGGATCTGTTAAAAATTACTTACATGCACACATTTAAATGACTATTTCCAGTGTACATAAATTATATCTCAGCAAAGTTATGAACAGTAAAATTATTAAAAATTTTAGGATGAAATTACTGGTACTCAAAAATTTTACTTAGATTTTGGTCCAGAGAAAACAGTACATATCAACCAATAAATTTGCATAAATGGAATAAACAAAGCTTGCAAAACCATTGTAACACCAGCATTATATTTTTAATTCTCTTTCAATTTATTGTATATTCGTGATAGGAAGCCTAATGGTTCCTTGGCCAAACCTGCTCTTGCATTTTCTAGGTGTGCTCTTTAAAAATAATAGTGAAAAACTCTTTCATAAAATGGAAAAATTTTAAAACCCAGTAATAAATATTCTGTATTGAATATTGTAAAGCAACTGTTTTTAAGGAATGGTCTGGAAATTACAACAGAAAGACACATTACCATATACAATTATTCTTGAAGAATTTATTGATCCCATAATACTTTTCTGGATCAAAGGTGTATATTGTATTTAAACAAGGGAAAAATAGGCTTCCACAATTTATTGAAAAAGTAACAAAATGTGTTATTCTTACAAACTATAGGTCAGGCATGGTGGCACACACCTGCAATCCTAGCACTTGAGAGGCTGAGGCAGGAGGAATGTTGTGAATTCAAAGCCAGCCTGGGCTACGTAGTGAATTTATGGGCAGCCTAAATTACATAGAGAGACCCTGTCTCAAAAAATATTTATATATTCATAAAATAATAAATTCGGCAGTTATTTTGATATCATGTAATCTCCCTGTTCCATTTTGAAACTAAAGGAGCACTCCAAGATATAAATCATCTACTTTCCTGTGTACATCTTAGTGAAGGACAACACTATTGGTGAGAAAGATGTTCAAATAGGATGAAAGAATGTCTGAATAACTCTTCATGGTCAAATAGATTACTGCATTATCTATAGCAAGCAAAGCAACACCATTCCAAAGCTAAAAAGCAAGATAAACAACTATCTTTCATTTTTCATGCTGTCAATTTTTCTCTTTACTCAATGTTAATATTCATTCTTTCTTATTCCATTGTGATAGAAATCTTAAATATCCTATAGTCACATGGCTACCTCAATGCATAAGTTATTTGAGTTTACCCCCTTTTTACAATCAATCTACATCGCTAAATTTCAGTACATATGATTCTGGCAAGCATTCTAAGAATTTATGTGCTTATTCCTTACCGTTTACCTTTCTCATCCCTGCTGTCTTGATCACAGGCATACTGTGTGGGGCTTCAGGAACAATCTTGGACAACAAATCAGGCTCCCATGGAAATTCACTTCACAATTTGAGTGACTACAAGGCAGAGATACCATGGTAGAAAGGAAGAGTAAAGTTGCTGACCTTGTAATAACAGGGAAGTAGAGAGAGAAACCAAAAAAGAAGATATAATCTTCAACCTACACTCACAAAGACACATCTCTTATACGAGACCCATCTTCTAACAGCACATGAAGCTATGAATCCATTAATTGATCCCTCTTCTGGTGAGTATAGCACCCGAATGAGCCAATTGCTTTTAAATGCTCCACTTATGAGTACATGATAGTTTGGGGCACACTTTAGGTCCCAACCATAATATTCTTCTTCTCATGGTCCCCAAGTCGTTTGTCTATCTCAATATGAAAGATGCATTTAATCAATTTCTTTAAATTACGAAAATTTTAATATATCCAGAATTGTTGAAAATTCCAAGTTCGGAGTTTCCTCTGAAGGCAAGTTCTTACCTGTGAGCCCCTGTTAAAGAATTAACAAATACTTCCAGAATACAAGATACAGAGTAAACAAAGCACCACTCAAAGCCCACAGGGCAAATATTCAATCTGTAGGTCCACATTTAGCACTCAGAGCAGGTTGTGGCCACGTGTGAACTCCAGAGGTCCTGAATAGCCAGACATCTATATCCTTGCTAGTTGCAGCTGACCTGTCCTCCTTCTTGTCCTGGCTTTACTTAATGCGTGCTGCTTTCTCATTATTGTATTTTCTTCAACTCCTTTCTCAGAGTTGCCAAATCTTCCTTGCAAATCTACATTGATACCTTCCAGATCCCAAAATTCGTGCATTTTTCATGTTGGTAAAACAAGTATCAGGTTGGCTGCCAGTTCAGTAAGCAGGTGTTCTGCCGCAGATGATGACTGTGGCAGAACGCAAGAGATGAGATGGCTGAAAACAGTGACAGAAATATTGGGGACCAATTCCCCAGCAGGGAATCAGGTGTCCCAGGGACTCTCTCCTCAAATAAGAGTCACACAGGTTTTTACTCTAGATCCTATGATGAATTGAATTTTGTTGCTTTCTGAGCTATCTCAAAACACTTTGCTTCTTATCTGTACAAAATATTTGGTGCCTTTTTAATGCTAAATCTCTTCAGCAACAGCACTTCTTATGGTACCAGCTTGGTAAGTGGTTCTTTGTGCACTCAAATGTAAGTTTTTCAAATCTTTCTCACATCTCTTGCTCCCAATTCTCATTACAAATCTTGCTAAAGAGTAGCCAGCAGCACTTTTCCCATAGCCAGAATTTGGCACTATCTTGAAAATTACTCCCTTTAAAATTGCGGCCCTTAATCTCAGGCTTAGGACATGGGCAAAATTGATAACTTTTCCACCATAGTGTAATACATCAAGCCTCTAGATCAACTGCCAATTGAGTCTTTGCTACCAACTGAAACCTGCTGAGCCTGGCCTTCACCGTCTGCATTCCTATTAGAATTCTGCTCTTCTGTGTTCCAGTACAAATTATTCATAGGCTCTGCTTACAGCATTCTAAGCCTTCTTTGCCTGAGTCTATAAACCTTTCTAAATTCCTTCTTCAAACCAGTTCCAAAAGCTTCTAATTCACTTGATCATGTGAAGTCACAGCAATGACTTACCAATTTTTCTGTAATGTCACTTTGCTATCACTGAGACAAATATCTGACACATTTTAAAATAGAGAATTTCTTTTGGCTCAATTAAAATTTGATTTGGTTATTCTTATGGTTAATACACTGTGTCCACTTGAGAAGTTTAGAAGTTTAACTGAGAGACTCAGCAGGGAGCCAGGGTTCTTAGTTTGTAAATATCCTCCTCCTGTGCAAAGGAAGGCAAGGATATTTTGTGAGTGTTACACCCACCCTAAAGGTTTTGGTGGAGGGGTGGCCGGTATACAGTTTAAGGGTCGAGAAGAGGCTTGTGTTTTGGCTCTTTTGCTCTGGCTGCTGCCTTGAAGTGTTGCCCCAGTGCCATGCCACCCTGCCTCGGAGCCAGCTGATTATGGACTGAAATCTCCAGAAACTGTGAGCTAAATAAACCTTTCCTTGCTTCACTTTGGTGTCAGGTGTTTGTCTCAGCAACGAAAAAAGTAACCAATACAGTTATGGGCATTCATTCTGTGATAGACTGACTCTAAGAAAGAAACTGCATGGGAAAAATTATGGCAGAGGAAAGATTCTTATACCATTGTATCCAGGAAACAGAAGGAAAGGAGGAGTCAGTTGTTACTTTCAACCAGCAACACATTACTTTCTACCAAATCCTAGCTCCTAACTTAATATTTAACTCTGAATTTCTCAGTTGATAGTTAGAATAGCACTCTAATGAGCCAGTATTCCAACTCTGAATATTTGAGATTTTGAGGAGAAGTTTCAGATCTGAACTAGAAGTCTCCATTTTACAATGAAAGGGAGGAGTTACAGATTGGATAGCAAAGGTATAGGAAAGTTACAAAAAATTGCCAGTTTTGTACTCACAAAGGGGAACAAAATTTGTATGTAAATGAAATCTTAAGGATGTCAAATGGTTTTGCACACTGTATAGTTCAAAGCATATTATAAGTATGCTGGAGATCACTATGAAGCAACTCTGAGCAGGATTTAAAATTAACTAATTGGCTTTCTATGTTTATCTGTGAGTCTGTCATAGGCCCAGGCCCCTTGTCTAGAGATGGGAGCGGATTCTTAGTAAGTGAACCTGTATGAATCACTGGTCCTGGCTGAGACCTGTAGTGGCCTGTGATGTCAGAGATACCTCAAAGGGCAAGATAAGGCCACAGCTGAGGACGCCTGGCTCCAAGTCCAATTAAGTAGAGAGAGACTGTAGTTGCAGGCATCTCACACCTGCTGTCTCATTCCCACCATAAATGTCATCATGGAGATAAGATGGTTCTCCTAAATTGGCGTAATTCCTACTTTAAGAAGTCTTTAAAGTGACTCCCAAGGTCCTGCTCAGTTCCCACACTTTCCTCAGTATCCCCTCTCTTTGTTTAAAACCTAATAAATATGGACCATCCAGAGAAGCTCTTTGTCTCAGCCTCCAGAGTCTTGTCTGCTAGAGGGTTTTCATCCTCCTGGAGCCCTAAAATCATACCACTTGTCTCATTTATTTAAGCCTTTGTCAGACACTCATTTGGGAAATTAGGGATCTTAGTCAGGTTCCTGAGGAGTTTACAATTTCAAAGTGAAATATATTTCAGACTACTACTTAAAACAAATTTTCTATTTAACTTCACATTATTTGTTTCACTGAACTTTTTAGAGTCTGACTTATTAGTAAGACTAAATCAAAACATAATTAATTAGATTATATAGGAAAATAGATAATTTCACCTAATGTTTGTAGTTACACTTATACTTAGGTCATTTTTTTTTTCTGGAACCAGGGATTGAACTCATGACCTCACACTAGCCAGGCAGACACTTAGGCCACTGAGCTAAATCCTCGGCCCTACTTAGGTCATTTCTTAAAACTAATTTTAACATTTTTTAAAAAAACTAGATTGTTTCAGCATTATAAAACTTACAAGCTATCTTTATTTGTGTTTGAGAAGTAAGATTATTAAAAAGATAGCTTTGGAAATGTTATAAAATATTAGCTATGTGGATTGTACATTAAAATTAGAATGAATATGCTAATAAATGAGATTTTTGGTATAATTTAATAGAAAACAATATACAACCATGTAAACACTTGTTGCCACACATGCTGAGAAGCAAGCTAACACAGTGAGTATAACAATTTAAATGATAATGTATCATCTGAGGGGAATAAATGATGGCTAATCTTTACAAATTTTTTCTGTAAAGTATTCTATAAAGATGTATAGCATCATATTTTTCAGTGCAGGTTATCTCCAGTCTTACTTTCATCTTCTCCCTAATTATTGTATATAGCTTAAAATTTTAATTTTGACCTTTCATACATTGATGAGTTGCTTAATATATATGCAGCTGTAATAGAAATTAGAGACTTTAAACTATTAAAAATATTTTAGTAACTATTTCATTAGATAAATAACCTGAAAAAATATACAATGATTTATCTGTGTAATAGTCAATAAATATCAAATCATTTGTATTTGATAAGAGAGAATCATAGGAAACTGTTAACCTGGAATTATTAAGGAAAATTATATCTGATATTTCTGAGGTTTGTAAGGTGAAGTGTCATGCTTCTGACAAAATTGATGTGCTCTGTGTTATTTCTTCTATGTGGCTCCAAAGCATTAGTGCAAATCTTATCCAGATGTCTCCAATCTCTTTTCCAATTTTCACCTATTGATTCCTTTCACTTACCTAACCATCAGTTTCCACCAACCATCCTCCCAGGATAATTATTTTAAATTGCTTTATTGGATTAGAATTTTGAAATAGAAAACTTAGTTAAAATTAGCTAAATTTGAGCCCTCCACCATTAGCATCTTTTTCCTTGGCACAAGAGAAACTAGCTATTGATTTAATTAATGAGGTAAATATCTTTTATTCTTTACCTAGTAGCTGATATCAAGAGGAAATAGTATGACAGAATTAAATTTCTAATACATAGTATGTTAAATTTTAAAACAGTTACTGATTAAAACACAACTCAAATGCTATTTATATAATTATTATTATAATTATTATTACTAATACATTTTGCTAAGATTAAACAAAAAATTAGGGACTACATGTAGAACTAGATGCCTCTAGCATTTATTTCAGTGTTCCTTCTGTTATATAAATATTGGTAAATATGCAAATTTAAGTGCTATAATAACCATTTTTTTCTTTTGACTTATGAGTGTAAAATTTAAGTTACATACACTTACATTTATGGAGTGATTTAGTTCCCTGATCCTAAATTGTTGATGAAGAACATAAAAGTAAGGAGGATAAAGATATCATCTCTTGCCTGAGTATACTTCATTATAAAATTTTTGTTTTATGTTATGTTATGTTATGTTATTTGTAATGAGGATCAAACCTGGGTCCTTGACCCTAGCCATATTCCTCAGGTCTTGGATTTTCATTTTATTTTGAAACAGGATTTTGCTAAGTTGCGCAGGCTGGACTCAAACTTATAATTCATCTGACTCAGATTTGAAGAGTCCTAGATTACAAGTGTGTTCATCATGCCTGGCTTTCCCTTTCAGAACAAATGCATGCATGATGAAATTAGTTACATTGGTTATAGGACAAATATATATATATATATATATATATGAACATATTAAATATTATTTAAGATGACTATTAGATAAAATATTTCAATCAACCCAGACAGGTAGTATCGAGCACACACATAACCATAAGCAAATGTACAAATGACAGGTAGAGGTATATTCAACAACTGATTAACTGTTTGAATTGAATAGTGTTACGGTTTGTATATAGATGGCCCCCCAAGCCTCATGTAGTCATGGAAGTGGCTGAATCTAACATTTGTTGTGTAGCGCTGGGATTGGTGGTGTGAGCTCTGCACCTGCCTAGGGGTGGAGCTGACATACAATGTAAGGTGGAATGGGGGCGTGTTTTCCTCTTGGCGCGGTTTGCTCTTGCCGCTTGCAGCCGCCATGAACGGCTGCTCCCTTTCGCTCTGGCTGCTGCCTTGAAGAGTTGCCCCAGTGCCATGCCACCCTCATTGGAGCCAGCTGATTATGGACTGAAATCCACAGAAACTGTAAGCTAAATAAACCTTTCCTTGCTTCACTTTGGTGTTAGGTGTTTGTCTCAGCAACGAAGAAAAAGTAACCAAGACAAATAGTTTGGGAAAGTGATGATATCTTCATATGCAAATAATTTCAACTTAGTCCAAAGTAAAAACCTTCTCTGAGATGACAGTAGTATTGATTCCATTAATGGTTTTTTCTTAGAATTCTTTCTAAATGCATATTTCAACATTTATAGTGAAACACTTAGTAGACTCACTGAAGTACATACTTGTAAATTCTGTCACATTTTATCGAAATTTTGCTTATGTTATTCTCAGATTCTATACATTGTGACTCTTTTCTTTCCAACCAGATGAGTAATTTAATTTCCATTCAGTTTCCAAGATGATATAATTGTTGCATAAGAACACAGTCTTTGATAGGATCAAATCAGTGGAGTATTGGCCTTGACAGTGTTGAACTATAAATTTATAAAGCTATATACATGTTACTCAGTTTTCTTAGGTATGTATTAGAATTGTACAGAGCTAATGTATTATGAAAATGGCTACTCCTAAGTGCTTGATTCAATGAAAATGTGTAATGTGAATTCATCTGTGTAGCAAGGTTACAAATGAATAAATGGAATGTATGTAGCATTCCGAAAGCCACCTCATGCACCTAACAAACTATTACACTCACTTGACCCCAAATTTCCTCACTATAATAATTTATGATGCAACCGATTGATTTTTTTCCAAACTCAAACTTTATATAGAGATTTGAACACCTGGCTTTTTGCTTAGCATTAGCTTTAATTAGTAAAGCTTAATGATAATTGCTAATGTATTACTTAAGACTTCCCACACTATTATCCTTTGAAAATGTCATATTTCTGAGTCTCTAAATTTTTATATAATTTCTAGAAATACAATTTAATCATCCTCAAAGCTTCTAGAATACTTATTGGAACTATATTGACTCTATAGATGCATTTAAGGAGAATCACTATATTTAACATCTGATCTTCAGAGTCTGAAGCATTATGTAGTCTTCACACGAACTAGATTTTACTTTATTTTTCTCAACTGTGTTTTGTCATTTAGTACTTATTTATTCAATATGTTTATCACCAGTATTATTTTCTGCTTTTTATGTCTTTGATACTATTATAGTTAATATCTTTAAACTCACACTGGTTTCTGGACAGAGAACAGCAATTTGGGAGGAATCAATAATTTTTAGTTTAATATTATAATCCTATATCTTTATACCTGTGGATTATTGAAGTCAATGCACATTTGAATATTATTTATAACAGAGGCACTTTTACTTTGTGTTTGAAATCTTATAACTTTTGTTTTTTTCCATGTCTTATTATACTGATCCAGGCCTTTTGCACAGTCTCAGTATTAAATGTGGGAATTGACATTGGCTTTTCATTCTGAATCGCAAGCATTTATGATTTCACACTTAAAAATAACATCTGCTGTAGGTTATTTATAAATAGCTTTCCATATAAAGAAGTTAGTTTCTTCTGATTTCCTAAAGGTTCATAGTTCTTCTAATAAACTTGATAAGTTCTCTTATATACATTTCTTATTAAAATTACATATGAAAAACCAAACTGTTAGTAATGGAACAAATGCATGTTAGTTCATTTATTCACTGATCTCTTCATAACTCAGTAGCTACAGGTGGTTATATTTTCTTTAGGATGTTTACCTTAATATTTAGAGAACTGACCTCAGTATCTCTTTGTTGCATTGGTTTTAGTTTTTAATACATAGGTCATGTGATCACAAAAAGTCAATTGTTTAGTATTTCTTTAATGTTGATATTATTTTTTCTCAAATTGTATAGAATAATTACTATTAAGTCCTCTGAGTGTGGGGTATTCAATCTCAAATTTGTACTTATGTTTTTTTTTTAATTCTAGGACTGTGTATGCAACGCTGTGTGCTTTTTGTCTTTTTTGTAATTTTGTTTTTCAAGTAATTGATGGCAATTTTTAATGTTGTATTTGAAGCCTCCCACTTTTTTATTTAAAAAGAAAAAAGAATAAAAACTATGCAGAATTTCAAAAAAATAGATTATCAATGGTTAATACAGTACATAATGTTATCTTCAAAGTAGTTGCTCAGATTACAAGACATAGGTATGAAAAATTGATGAAACAATGAAAGTACAAGGACCAGGCATGTTGCTCAGCGGCACAGCACCTGCCTGGCAAGCACAAGGTTCTGAGTTTAATCCCGGTACCAACAAAACAAAACAAATCAATGAAAGCACAAATTGTTCTTTCATGAACTAATAGAGATTAGTAGTATAATTATCTATATAAATATAATATATGTCTGTTCATATATATGTGTGTGTATATATATGTATTTTTTTTTGAGACAGGGTCTCACTATGTAACTCAGGCTGGTCTTGAACTCACTATGTAGCCTAGGCTGGCCTCCAATTTGCAGCGATCCTCTTGCCTCAGCTTCCCAAGTGATGGAATTACAGGCATGCCTCAGCATGCCGAGTGAAACCTCACGCTATTAATCTCGGTGTTTTCATGGGTTTATCTTTTTGATCAGTTTATCTAGTGTCTTAATCATAGGTATAATTCACTACTATGAATTCTACTGGTCTTTTTTTAAAAAATGTAGTTTTAATTTTTCTCTCTATTGTATGTCTGCAGTATATCACCTTGATTTACAATGTTGCGTTTCTTAATTTGTATGTTGTATTTGCTTTGTGACGAATGCTTTTCTAAAAAACTCATAAAGTAGACTTTTAGATTATTGGTTTTTCAGTTTTATTTAGTTTCTTCTATGTGGTTTTAAATGTATAAACCCTTAATACAAAGATGTTTCACATTTCATTGCATTTTAACTTGATGGTATTTTTTTCTCTTTAAAGCTAAGGAATTTTCTGCTTATGATTTCTTGAAATTTAAAGTATGATTTTGTAAATGTACTTTTATGAATTTGTCTTTTTGTTCTGTGAGTACATGAGTCTGAACTGTGGTTCAGGAAGCAGATTTTCAAACTATGGCTGTTTGGTACTCTGACGTTTGCAAACAAGTTCATTTTATATATATTTTATTAAACAGCCATACTTTTTTGAAAGACAGTACAGTTTTTCTTCAATTTTGGCAAATAAGAAATAAAATCTCCTTAGAAGTTTTAGATAATTATGGACCGGGTAAATAGCTCAGTGTCTGACTGGCAAGCGCGAGGTTGTGAGTTCATTCCGGTAGCAAAAAGAAAAAAAAAAAGTTTTAGACAATTAAATTCGCATATATAAACTGAGCACAATATATAAATTATATAATTCATAAAGCATATAGTCTCATTATTTTGACTGAAAAAATTTTAAGTTTTCACTCACTAATTAGAACTAAATTATTTAAAAATATTTAGTATATGATTATTATATGCATATTGATTTTTAAATTATATTTTTCATAAAAAGCTCACATTTACCCCACAGTCTGTGAGTTACCAGTTAATGCTTAAGATAGTAAGTGCATATTTGTGAAAAGGCTTGAGTAGTGAGAATAAAAGTGATAGAAGAATATAACAATGTCAGAATTTCAATAACTTTAATAGACAGATATTGGCTTTCATTATAACAAATAGTAAAATATACATTATCTCCAAAAAGAGAAAAATTCATCCTACTGATAGCAGCAATCTTATATATTTTAATAATGCTGAAGAGTTATATGCTTTAAATGTTTTACAAATGTTATTTTTAAAAAAGGAAACATTTTTCTTTATGCATATAATTACTTGTGAATTACACACATCCTCAGGTTTATAAATCAAAGATTTTAAAAATACATTAAAGTTCTTGCTAAGTTTAGAAATTTGTCATAAAAATAGTATTATTCATTTATATAGTATTTATAAAACTGCTCATACAAGATACGACATATAATTCTAGAGATATTGAGATAAAATGAAATGCTAACGCATGTAATTTGGTAAAAAAATATTAAAACTTTTGGATTTACTCTGGGTTTTATAGCAATAATTTCACAAATTTAATTTTTCTTTGCATCAAAATACACATCAAAAATCCATAAAAATCCTTCTTAATTGTTTTTAGAGTTATTAGAAATTTAATTGTAAAAAAAAAGTTAATGTATGAACTAAGAAAATTTCAAAATATTCAATCTTCAGGAAAAATGAATAAAAACATACAACATATTTTATACCACTAAATTAAGTTACATAGAGATAATAACAAAAATAGTGAAAAGAAAAGCAAATGGGAGTATTTAGAAATGTACACCAGCAACATTCATAGCACAGAAAAATGAGACTTGTTTGCTGTTATGTAAGAAATGTTTCAACAATTATACAATATATCCCCTATCTACGTAGAATTAAAAGTAAGATGAATGTATTTTAGCCACTTCTTTGTTTTGTATTCAAGTGTATCAGTCAGCATTAATTAACCCTGAAGTCATATCAGGGTTAATCTGTATTAACCTATTATTAATCTATATCTATATTAATGGGATTATTGGACAAAGACTTAAATAACTTAAATTCAGTCACCTAAAAAGCCGAAGTTATTTAATAAAGAATGTTCATAAAGGATTAGTTGTGAAATTCACTTTCGTCAAAATCATGATTGTTAGCTAACACAATAGCATTAGTTTTTAAAACATCTTTGGAATCTCTTATGTAAGGGAATATGCAAATATTTGCTGAAAACTTCTTTTAGATTACTTATAAACTATAAACACAGCACTCATATTTAGCAAATTTTGTTAGAACTAATGTAGTCAACTTTACATTAGTATAAACAGTTTATGGATTTTTATATTCTAAAAGATTATTTTCTACATTCACAGTACCTGCTTCGGAGTTCTTGAAATCAAAACATGGAGTAGTTTTACCTCCTTTGGACAATTTATTTAGCTATTTGCTTAGTTAGTTTGTGTGATTTATCATTTTACTTAAGTAAATCAATTCTTTCCATACAGATGCGTATAATCACTGGACTGTATATTTAGAAATTCTATTGTTTGAGTGTGAGTGTTCTTTTTCATGTACTTTTTAAAGATCATCTTTGATTTATTGCTTTAGTAATTTTTTCTCAATCAATTTCTATTTTCTATTTAACTACAATTCCCATTAGATAGGTATTAGATGATAGACATCCTTTGGATTTTTTTCTCTTCACTGATGTTTAGTTAGTCTGTTTTTTCTTTTTTGGGGTGATCACCTTCTTATGTAAAGTAACATTCAATGAATCCTCCAAAGCATATATGTATTTTTAAGCTACCACATTTTAATTTCTGATAGCATTTTTTGTTTTGTTATCTTTGTTTATTTCCTTTATTGATTTATGGATTTATACTACTGCAAAATATTTCTGAAAATGCCAATCAAATTTTACAAAAATATTTTTGTCTATGCATTTTAATTAAAGATGTAAATATATATGAATTTATATATACATTTATATGCATGTATTTTCACAATTTAGGCTTTGTTGACTATCTCTTTAATTAGTAAGAATATGTTAACAGGAATGTTTACAGGAAATTGTGAGAATAGGACTTTCGATATGTCTGAATGAACCAAAT
>RJWT010024360.1:0-16499 GCA_004365215.1 Cuniculus paca | reverse complement strand
TAAAATCTATTGTACATTTTTGTTCTTGTTTACATTTTCAGTTTCTCACACTAGGGAAACAATGTCATATTTACACATGTATGTCCGATTTATTTCGCTTATGATTATGGTCTCGAGGTCCATTCATGTTGCTGTAAATATCTAGATTTTGTTGCTTTATGACTGATATATATATATATATATATATATATATAGGCACTGGGGTTGCTTCCAAGATTTAGCTATTACAAACTGTGCCACTATAAACATGGGTGACATTATCACCGTGGTATGATGCTTTAAATTCTTCTGGAAAGATATTCAGAAGGGGACCAGCTGGGTCAAATGGGACCACTAATCCTAGTTTTTTGAGGAAGACAGGGATGTCCACTGTCACTTTTATTCAATACAGTTCTAGAAACATAAGCCAGAGTAATTAGACAAAGGAAAGACATAAAAGGAATAGTGATAGGAAAGGAAGACATTAAATTATCATTATTTGCATATGACATGATACTCTATCTACATAGAAGACCCCAAAAATTCCACCAAAGGACATAAATTTAATAACCAGATTCAATAAAGTAACTGGATACAAAGTTAACACTTAAAAATCAATAGCCTTCCTATACAAAAATAACGAATTCACTGAGAGAAACCAGGGAAACAACACCCTTCACAATAGCATCAAAATGATGAAATACTTAGGAATCAACCTAACAAAGGAAGTAAAAAATCTTTATATTGAAAATTAAAGTACTCTGAAAAAGGAGATTAAAGAGGATATCAGAAAATGGAAAAACATCCCTTACTCTTGAGTAGGAATAACCAACATAGTGAAATGGTCATACTTCCGAAATTGCTCTTCAGATTTAAATCCCAGTCCAAATACCATTGGCATACCTCACAGAACTAGAGAAAGCACTCATAAAATTCATTTGGAACCAGAAGAGACCTAAAGTAGCATACTTCTTATTACAAAGCACACTAGCACTATGTACTACAGCAGTGATGGCGAACCTTTTAGATCTTCCAATGATACAAACAGCCCGCTGTGGCATGCGTGCTGCGGGTCTGCTACCACTGTCCTAGAGCATTTGGCTGCTTTCTAAGTCATCACTTTCACTTGTTTGCTGGGTGCTCTCAATCCTGTGGTCCCTCTCAGCAGAAATAAGAGGGTTCACGGAGCAGCGTCAGCATTTAAGACAACATGACTTACTTCATCTGTGCAACTCAGACCCACACTGCTGCCATGATCCATCCCACTCTTCGGGGCAGCTCGGCACAAGGGTGGGAGCAGGAAGAATCCTATCTGTGGGCCCTCTGTGCAGAACTTCAAGTAACTCTACCTGTCCACACTCCGCATGTCCCCTCCTCAGTTCCCCCAAGCACTCACGGCTCCTGCCACCTCAGAGCACCCAAAAACCCCTCTTTCTGAGCAGTCCTTTCCTGTTTAACCAAGAGATCCAAGTTGCTTTGTCAACAACACTGAATTGTATGAGTGGGCAACAGAACCCAGAACTCAAAATCAATTCATAAGGAAAAAGGAGAGAAGAAGTAATTCTGGTCATATTTGTGCATGTGTGTGTGTGCTTTATAGGCTGAAGTTTACAAACCAGGAACACTGTAGAAATTAAAACTGTATGTGGCTTAAAAACTTACCTTGTAGGGACTGAAAGTATAGCTCAGTGGGGAGTGTTTACCTAACATCATGAGGCCCTGGGTTCTATCCCTAGCACTAGAAAAACAAAAAACAAAAAACCTGATCCTCTGTGCTTTCAACTCTAATCAATCTTAGATTAGATTTCAAGCCAGGCATGGTGGCACATGCCCATAATCCCAGCACTCAGGAAACAGAGGCAGGATGATCGCCATGATTTCAAGGCCAGCCTGGACTACACAGCAAGACTCTCAAAAAAAAAAAAATTAGATTTCAAAACTCACTTTGCTCATTTTCTATTTTTTATTTTTTTAAATCTCATTCTATTTTTCATATTTTATTTTTTGTTTTAATTTAGGAGAGAGCAGTTTTTCATTATGAAGCATAGCTTCCTTAGAGAACAACCTCAGAGAACGAGTTGTGGTTCCTATCAGATGTAGACTTGGTTATTCAGAAGCATTGTAGTTTGTTTTACATGTTGAGTACAAAATTCATGTTGTCATCTTTCAATAGATGTTATGCAAAATGTTGTATGAAAACTGAAATTGTATTTAACAGTAGCAACGACAAAAGACAAGACTTGGTTACTTGGCCTGTAGGGGACTTTTCTTAGCTCAACATTTAAAGTGGGTTTGGGGTGCAAGCTCATCTGTGGGCCTCCATCTTTAATCTCCAGTCTCTTCTGAGCCAAAGATGGCTTCATGTGCCACCTCTACCATGAGGACTGTATTCTGCTGCCTGCTGAGGAGTGAGACTTTTCTCCCTCCTCTGGGACCTCCGGTCCCTGGAAACCAGCTCACAGGGTCAAATGGAAAGGAAGTTCAAGACTGCTTCCTAGGAAATGTGTCAGGGGACAAAGAGGAAATATAGAACTTTGGCAGAGTCCTGCTTTATGAATCACTGTGCCCAGCGCTGCGTCCAGTCCTGTCAGACGCAGCTTTTGTGCAGATTAAATAAGGTGCCTTCCAGGGGCGTGGTTACAGCCCTGCCATTGTCCCCAGGTACTGGTTGAGAGCACAGCCTGGCAACATGGATTAACAGTCCCTTCACGCACATGCACTTCCTAGCCACCTCAGCCTCTCGTAACAGTGCAGCTCTGTGGCTCCGCCTGCCCCGTTCTCTGGACCTCCTTGGTGCCCTGGCTTTATTGCCATCCCCTTCCTGGTCCTTCCTTTCCATCACATTGCTCCAAGTGTCACTCACCAGCTTTCAGGCACTGGCAGGTAAGATTGGTCTCTGTATTCTGCAGATGTCTACCAACTAGGGATTCAATTTCCCCAAACTTGCCTGTCAACAGTTCTGCCCTTGACTTGTGCATGACTCAAGACTTTGTTTTGCTCTCTTGCCTGTCAGCATCTGACCCGCACAGAATAAACATAATCACCACTTTTATTTTTCCATAGCACACATAAAATACTTCCTGTTTATATCAACGAAGGCTAACTAATCCATGTATACCTGGAAGAAGGGGGGTTGTAATCATAGATGATGCATGAAAACTTGCAAAAACAATCACAACACAATGAAATTACATGTCTGAGACTGACTTGCATTTTCATGTGGACAGCATCTTGAGAAATAACAACCGGGTTAAGAAGTCAGCCACAGAATATTAAAATCTTAGGGCCATATCTCATCGAAGTCTTCCCATGGCCAGAAGTATAACACCAGCAACAAATTATTTCAATCAACCCTGTCTGCAAATTAAAATCAACAGGGGAGAGCTTTGAAAAATATCCTTGCTGAGTTCAATGTTATGCTCTTGCAACTTGGAGAGGTTTGTTTTGTTTAAAAACTGCTCTGCTGAGGTGTCTCAAATGATGACAGTATGCTGCGTAATGGGGTTTTACAGAGACATTCACTTGCAAAAAATTGATTAAAAGCTGTATTATATGGCTGTTACACTTTTTCATAAACACTCTTCAGTAAGTTTCATACTTCCCTGTTCCCTGAAAATACCCACATTTGAGTCCCACACCAGATCAGTCATCAGATTCTCGGGCCTTGTGAAATTTTTTTCTTATTTTTTCTAGTTTAATGTGTGACTGACAAATAAGAATTATATATACTCAATGTGTACAACTCAACGTTTGGGTCTATGTATCCCTTGTGAAATAATCACAGTATTGAGCTAATTAACATATCTATCACTTCCCATGATTATCTTTCCCTGTGTATAGTGGCAGCCTAAATCTGTTCCCACAGAGAATTTCAAGTACATAATGTGTTATTATTAACTATAGTCACCATGTCAGACACTAGGTCCACAGAACTTACCATCTTGTACCCGACTGAAGGTTTAAACTCTTTGAGCCACATCTTCCCATTTCCCCTGGATCCCAGTCGCTGGCAACCGCTCTTCTTTTCTTTGCTTCTATGACTTTGATTTCTTTTAGATTCCACATGGGAGATCAGGCAGTGTTTATCCTGTCTCTGGCATGTTTAATTTAGTATAGTATGCTCCAGTTTTGTCCATGTTGTTGCTGTGGCAGAGTTTACTTCTTTTTTTTTTAAGGCCAAAGAATCTTGCATTTTGAAGTTTCACAGTTCCACAGTTTCAAGTCTTACATCGAAATCTTTAGTGTGTTTTGAGTTGGTCTTTGTGTATGGTACAAGAGATGAGACTGCACTGATTTCATTCTTTTGTATGTGGATAGAGACTTCCTTCTTTCTGTTGCGTATCCTTGCTGCCTTTGGGCAGGATCAGTTAACCATTGTATTGGTCAGCTCTTCTGTTGCTGGGAAAGAATACCTGACACTCCCAATTTAAAGGAAAGGTTTATTTTGGCTCATGGTTTCAGCAGTTTGGGTCCATGGCCAGCTGGCTCCAAGGCAGAAACAGCATCACAGAAGAGCGTGATGAAGGACTGGTTGCTTCCAGCTGGGTCCCCTCTAAGTAGCCCATTCGGCTTTGAAATTGGTTGACCTGTCAAGGAGATCCGTCCCTTAATCATCCAGCCCTGTCTCCCAGAGCTTCTTAATCCAACCAAGTTGGCAATCAAGATTAACTGGCACAACTTAGATGATGAACATTTTCTCTATTCTATTCATTGGTCAATATCTGTGCTTTTGCTGGTACATTCTGTTTAATTACTATAGATTCGTAATACAATTTGATATCAGGAAATACCTCCAACTTTGTTCTTGTTTAAGATTACTTCAACTCTTCGAGATTTTTTGTAATTCATAGATTTTAGGGTTTTTTTCTATTTCTGTGAAAACAGTGACATTGGGATTTTGACAGAAATTACACTGACTTTATAGATCAGCTTGGGTAGCATCAACATTTTGACAATACTAATCTTCCAATTCATAAACAGAGGGTGTCTTTCCATTGATTTGTCTCTCTTTCAGTTTCTTTCATCAGTGTTTATAGTTTTTTCTACATTGATACCATTGTAAATTAAATTATTTTCTTAATTTTTTGTTTAGATAGTTCATTGTTAATGTACAGACACCCAAAGGGTTTGTGTGATTTTATGTACTATAAATTTGCAGAATTCATTTATTCTCACAAGTTTTTGGGTGGACTTTATAAAATTCTCTGTATGTAGATCTTGTCATTGGCTAACAGAAACAGTTTTACTTCATCTCTGATTTGGATGCTTTTATCTGTTTTTCTCACTCATAGCTCTGACCTCACCCCCAGAGGTTCCAGGAGAGAGGATTCAGTGTTGCCTTGCTCCTGACCTTAGAGAAAAAGCTTTCAGATCTTCACTATCCAGTACATCAGCTGTGGTTTTGTCCTTTATCATGTTAGGGTCCGTGGATAAGTTTTTGAAGCCCTCAGGTGGTTCATCCTGCAGCCAGGCTTGGGATTCTGCAGGTCCCTCCTCTCGCAGGGGTGATCTCAGAGGTCTGTTTCTGTGGAAGGCCCCTGCAACTTCACTGGATGCAAGGGAGGGAGGAAGAGCAAACCTAACCTGCGTAATTCACTTACTTGTTCACCATTCGAACTTCAGCATTGTCAGCTTCATCCGGGCTAAAATGCTTTCTTGCTCACTGAGTTGACACTTCAAGATTTACACTTAAAGTGACTTTGACATCTAGATAATACTCTTTCAGTGGTACAAGTTTTTTTGCTTTACTTAGACAAGGCGGTAAAAGTTCATTTCCTCTATAGCCCCTGAGTGTAAACAGAAAAGACAAAAAAAAAAAGTGTCTATGTCTCTTCGAAATTCTGTGGTCCCTGTCCCTTCATCCCCTTTTGTTGGGCACCCACCATCACCTGTACAGCGAGGTGAACATGGAAGAAAATAAAGTGACTCAGAGTCAGGTGCTGGTCCCTCGGAACAAGATTGCTCTGGCATATGGGATCAGTAAATGACATCCACAACGCCAGTGTATATCCGGTGGTAAATAACTCCCACAACCAGAGGCTCACAGACAGAAGGTGCCTTGGCTCCAGGTTCATCTGGCCAAGCCATCAGTGCATAAGTCCTGAGCCTGGGGCCATGAGGCCTGAGTTCTGGCTTCAGACAAAGTAGACTTGAGTGGGTCACTAAGGACTCTGGAAGGAAGTCTAGAAGGGTTCTTGTAAGACAGACACAACACTGCAAAGGATGTTTTGAATACACGTGGGTCTGTGAGATAAGATGGGCTGGGGCCACAATTTCTGATGGAGTGTGAGATCCGCCAGGCCTGCTGAGACCTAGTGGTTCTACAGCACCAGGTAAGGGTGATCCCACTCACATCAGCACTCTTGGAGTTGAAAACTCCCCCAGGGCCAGACAGTTGTGAACATCTAAAGATTCACAACCTAAACACCCAGCCTGACAAGGTGCAGGGCTTCTCTGTCGTCTCCTAAACAACCTCCCCTGCCCCACCACCTGGACTGTGGAGCTGAAGGACAGTCTACTTCAAAGTCCCACTGGAGTGGAGAGGAAGGAGGGCAGCAAACCCAAAGGAAATGCCCTGACCTCGAACATTGGTGTTCAAATGGCTGAGATCAAGTGTCTGGGCAAGTCTGGCTCTCCTTGACCTGAAATAAGGTCTCAGACCAAGGTTTCTGACCCACAGTGGGAATTGGCTGCCATTATACACAAAAGCAAGCAATTTTTTTTATTTTCTAAAAATTAATTGTTAGCTGGGCATGATGGTGCATGTCTGTATTCTTAGCACTCAGGAGGCTGACACAGGAGGATTGCTCTGAGTCTTAGGCCAGCATGGGCTACGAAGTGAGTTCAAGGCCAGCCTGAACTGCAGAGAGACCCTGTCTCAAAAAAAAATTAATTGTTACTATTTTAAATATATATATTTATGAAGTACAGTGTTCAATACATATGTGCAAAGGTGAATTGAAAAATACAATGAGTGTTAAAATTTCTTTAAAATGTTATTACTGTAAAAGATACATTACCATGAGTCCCCCTCAGATATCCCCTCATACTTTGAACATGCTTATCCCATTATGCTTGCCACTTTCTGAAGCAGTTCTGAAAGTCTTCTTTCTTGAGTATTATCTTACTTATTTTTCTCTCATTGCTGGGACAAATTACCTGATGCTCAAAATTGAGGAAGCAAATGTTTATTTAGCTTACAGGTTATAGAGGTTTCAGTTCATACTCAGCTGGCTCCAAGACAGGGTGGCATGGCTGAAGGGCAGCCATTCATGGTGGCAGAAGACAACAAAAGCAACAAGAGCAAAAAAGAGGGGGCTAAACAAGCCTCTTTTCCTCCCTCGTATTGTAAGCAGGCTACCAGCTCTAGGGCAGGTGTAGCACTCATACCGTCTTTGTGTCCTGCCCTTGCACAGGCTCAGGATGTTTACAGAGTGAGGACCCTGGCCTCTGCTGAGTCACTTAGTTAAACTTCTCAACTTCTCAAGTTGACACAATGAATTGACCATCATAACATCCTGAAGAGTAAACAGCCAGCCCAGGACATGTCCTCTATACCCTAGGATGTAGAATTGCTGAGTTACTTAGTTAAGCTTCTAAACTTTGCAAGTTGACACAATTTATCAACCATTACAGATGTCTTTATGAATTCTGATCAAAACTACAGTGAATGATGTTGACTAGTGCCATCCAATAGAAAGGCAGGCTTGTAAAAACATTACAGTGTGTCCTCATCCACCTTATTTATCAGATCTGGCGCTATGTAAATTGTTTCTTTCCAAGAGTCAAAATGACCATGAAAGGTACATGTTTTGAATCAATTCAGGACATCTAAGCAGCCACAGAAGCACAACTAAAGACACTCATGAAAGAGGATTTCAGGAACTCCAGAAAATGACAACAACAATGGGATAAGCATATTTGAAGCAAGGAGTATTTGGGTGGGATTAATGGCGGTGCATCTTTTTTTATGTAAAAAAATGTAATTTTTTATTTAACAACTCCATATGTTTTCATTACACTGTGGCAATGATCAAATTGGAGTAGCTCTTCCATCTCTTTAAACATTTGAGAGATGTTTGATGAACATGTAATAATTGTATATATTTATGAGGTAGAATACATGATTATAATGTAAAATGATCAAATCAGGGTAATTAATGTTTCTACCTCCTTATCATTATTTCATGATTGAAGTCTTTGTGCTCCTCTCTTCTCTTTACCCTTAAAGCATATAATAGGCTATTGTGAACTACAGCCACCCCACTCTCTTGTGGAACCCTAGAACTTACTCCTGCTGGATTTGTTTTGGTGTCTGTTACCCAGGCTCAGTCTTCTAGTCTGCAGTGATCATCATGCCACATTCAGCTTCTACGTGTCTTTCTGGGTCTGACTTATTTCACTTAGCATCATGCCCTTACTATTCTATTTTACTGTAAACAGGACATCATTCTTACCACCAAATAGTACTCCATTGTGTGTATATATACACATTTTCCTTATCCATTCATTTGTCAAGAGGCATCCAGGTTGACTCCATACCTTAGCTATTAGGAATAGAGAAACAAGAAAGATGGGGCTGTATCTCTTTGGCACACAGACTTCATTTCCTTGAGATGTATAGCCAGTAGTGAGATGCCTGTATCCTATGGTAGGTCTATTTTTAGTTTCCTGAGGAACCTGCATGCTATTCCATAGTGGCTCTACTAGTTAGGTAACATTTCCACCAACGATGTACAAGAGTTCCCTTTCTCTATCCTCACCTGCATTTCTTTTTTCTGTTAGTAGCCATTCTATCAGGTAAGGTGGTAACTCATTAACTGTAGAGCAAAACAAGCAGTATTTTCAGGAACAGATCCCCCAGGCATGAAGCCTCCAGCCCTCCTCCCTCTGCCCACACTTGCTGGTAATCAGGACACATCAGCCTTTAGTGAAAGCCCCACTGCATTCCAGGCAGAATGAGAGCTGGAGCTGAGTCATCACCCCTCTCTCCTAACTGTGGCTGCGGCTGTCCTGAGGTGCAGGCTGTGGAGCTGCTCCTGAGCTGCAGCACTGTCTGCCCCTTTCAGCTCTCAGCTGTCGTGTTCTCTTACGACTCTGGGCATCAGATGTGGTGGTGTCCCTGGTGCATCCCACTTAACTAAGAGGGAGGATTCTTTCCACACGAGGGACCTCCACTTGATGTACCTGGATCTTCTTCACCATAGGGAAGCCCATCCCACTCCTCCAGCCACAATGAGATGTCTGCGCTTCAAAACACACATATTCCTGAGGTTCCCCAAGTACCCAAGTTTCCTCACTTCCTCTGGCTGAGATGCATGTGGCTAATATATCCGCCTTCCTCATGGCGAAGAGGGGGAATGAAGCGGGGAGGTCATAGCCGTCTGGTGGAGCAAGGAACCAGGAAGGATATGGATCTTTTATTCACAAGAAGGAAGGCACTATAGCCATGGAAAGAGGAGAGGAAAAAGAGCCTAGCCCCACCCCAAGCCCAAACCTCACTGCTCTTGTGATCTCTTTTAAGCTTTTCCATTTCCCTTGGCCACTACGCTGGTCAGCATGGTAGTGAGGAGTCAGCATAATAACCATGGTAAACATTGAGTGTATAATTAGTGCTCAAAAGTAGCAGCCATTATTACTACCAGGATTAGACTCCAAAGTTAGAGCAGCCCCATGTGAACTCAGAAACTACAGAGAGTGAACTCAAACCTTGCCTAGAGGAAGAAAGAAGACAACAGTTCACGTAATGAGAGGTCATTAATGAAAAAGTAATTCTGTGAAACCTCCATTAACTGGAACCCAATAGCACAGAGCCCTCCCATTTGTTGGTCAACCCATGACCATATGTAGCTGCAAGGGAGTCTTGAAAATGTATAGCAGCCTCCCATTCCAAGCAGTTAGGAGAATACAAATCAGGGTACAGAGAATACTGGGAGATAACTAGCTATCCCTTATGCACCATCCCAGTCTTCCTCTGAAAACTTCCTTAGGAATGTTCCATCATTTCATAATTCAACATTTTACTGTGGTCTTTCAGTATCAGCCAGGTTTTGGATGCAAATGACAGAAAGGAACTCTCTCCAGTTTAACCACAATAGGAATTTATTGGAAAACTATCCATCCACCCACTGTACGGTCAAAAAGACTGGAGAATCAGGCTCAGAAAACAGCAGGAGTCCAGGGAATCCATCCTTAGATGCTCATCGTGACTCAGCAGCAAACTCAAGCTCTGCACACCCAGATTCAAAGACAACCCTTGTAGCTTAAGAAAAATTAGCTCAAATTATACCACTTAAATTTCCAGAACACCAAAGAGCTTTTATACTGAGTTTTATATTGAGTTTTCCTCATAAGTTATGGTGTGTTTTCTTGGCAAAGTACAACCCTTCAATGCACCACATGCTGTTAATAAATCATAATTACCAGAGGATGACAGTATGGACAATCAGATGAAGTGCTTAGCACACACTAATATATTTGGGGATAGGAATCAGCTCCTATTTGAAGATAGGTGGGTGTCTGAGTCACTTTCTCATTGCCGGGACAAAATATTCAACACCCACAATTTATGCAGAGGTTTGTTTTGGCTCCTGTTTTCGAGTTTTCAGTCTATGGTTGATGATATCTAGGCAGGAACAGTGTGGCCTCAGGGTCTGATAGAAGAAAGCTGCTTGCGTTGTGGCAGCCAGGAAGCCGAGAGAGAAGAGGGAGAGGAGTTCGGGAGGGAGGGAGACCCTTCCACATTGCACCCCCTGTGACCCACCTCCAACCTGACTCCGCCTCCGAACAACAGCACATACAGCTCTGAATGCATCGGTGAACGACCCACTGATGATGAGTACAGTGTCCCCGTGATTCCACCCTCTGAAAGCCTCAGTGCTGAGCACACAAGGCTCCTGGACATCAGATGCAAACCATCCCAGTGGGTGTGGTTGGTCTGGCGTGGCCTTTATGGAGTGTAGACAGAAAGCTCTCAGGATCCACAGCCAATGTGAATCCTCCTCAGTGATTCAGAGGGGATCAGAGTTCCTGGCCCTCAGGTCATAGTAGACTGGACATGTAAGTCCTTCCCAAAGCAGATGTGAATCTCAGCCTGACTAGATCTTGATAGGCACTGACCTGTACCCACTAGAGAAGGGGATCTGTCAGTGTTGGGATTTTCCTGAGAACAAATAATGTATGCATTTCGTAGTATAAAAATTAGTTTTAAAAAGTTCATGGCACTACCAAATGCTGATATGGATGCAGAGAAATTAAATTTTTAAGCATTGCTGGTAGAGATGTGAAATAATCTAGCCACTATAGGAAATAAGTTAGGAGTCCATTCTTTGTTTATTTGGTTGGTTTGGCTTGGTTTTGGGTTTTGAGACAAGGTTTCTCTATGGAGTTCAGACTAGACCTGGGCTTGCTGTGTAGCCCAGGCTATCCTCAAATTCGTGTTCCTCCTGCCTCAGTCTCCCAAGTGCCCAGTTTATGTTGGCAGTTTCATTGAAAACTAAGCATATACCTAATATATAACCCAACAACTGCACTCCTGGGCTTTTCTGCAAGGAAATAAAAACTTATGTGAAATCCTGTACATGATTGTTCATTGCATCTTTATTTGTAATAGCTCAAAACTAGAGACAACCAAAATGTTCTGTGGTACAATAGAATTGCTACTCAGTAATAAAAAGAAACAATGACTGATACCGTAGCTTATATGGACCTCAAGGGTATTTTGCTGAGTGAAAAATCTAATCTCAAAGGGCTTATTTGTGCTTCATTCTAGAAATGATAAATATAGAGAAGGAGAACAAATTAGGCCTGGACAGGAAAGGGGAGTGGGTGTGGCTATAAAGAGGTCACACCAGGGACATCTCCGTGTGGATGGGATAGTCTGGTATCTTGGTTTCTGAGGCGGTGCATGAATCTATATTGTGATGCAATGATGTGGGACCATGTACAGTCAGCCCCTTTATATCCATGAGCTCCACATCTGCAGAGTCGATGGATGGAGTCATGAGGCGATAATGTGCCAGCGCTGGGGACGAAGTTCAGGGTAGAGCATTTGCCTAGTGTGCTTGAGCTTCTGGGTTTGATCCCCTGTATTGAAGGAGGAAAGAGAAGGGGAAATTGCATCTGTGTGACATCTATAGATTTTTTTTGTCATTATTCCTTGAACAATACAGTATAACAAATACTTACATGGCATTTGCATTGCCTTAGTTATACATAATCTAGAGATGACTTAAAGTACGCAGGAGGATTGTATGAGTTACTGAAAACACTCTGCCATTGTACACAGGGGGCTTGAGCGTCTCTGGATTTTGATATCCGAGGGGCTTCTTGAAGCCAACCATTTGCAGATGCCGAGGGACAGCTGTGCATCAGTTTCCTGCTTTTGTGTGTATAACTTATCGACGCAGCTATATAAGTTGAACCATTGAGAAAATGGAGTGAAGGGCATGTGGGACCTCTCCGTACTATCTTTGCAACTTTCTGTGGACTTACAATTATTTCAAAATAAAAAGTAGACCACAAATGGGGACTAGCCCCTTTTAAAAGGAGTGCTCATATGCCTCATCCTCTTTATTCTAATAGTTTAGAGAGATAAGGCAGTAGTATTTGTGTAAGTGTTTTTTCTCCCTTTTTAATGGAAAATCTGTTACCTAGAAAACTTGTTTCCATGACCAAAGTAATGGAAGGTTAAGCATGAGGATCTTTTGATTTTCATTTCTTCAAGATACGCTTCAGAGGTGACAGAGCTGAGAAACATCCTGCAGAAGGACACGGAAGGTGATGGGATGCAGGATAATACTGACCAATGAGCACACGTGGCTGTCACAGCTGACCTCTTACCTGTACAAGAGGAGAAACAACCGAGTGCAGAATTGTTTTGCTGTGTTGTGTTGTGTTGTGTTGTGTTATGTTATGTTGTGTGTTTTTAGACAGGGTCTTGCTATGTAGTTTAGGCTGGCCCTGAACTCACTGTGTAACCCAGGCTGCACTCGAACTTGTGGCGATCCTCCTGCCTCAGCCTTCTGAGTGCAGGAATTAAAGGTGCACCTCATCATGCCCAGCTTTGTGTGATATTTTAGAAATCATCGTATTGAAGTTCTCGTAAGACACAGAGGGGATTTTACATCACACACTGTGTAAAGGCAACGTGGTAAAAACTCATTTGACCTTGTATGTCCCTCAAAAGCAACAAGATGTCTCCTTGCTCCCCTTTTGCACACAGCGAGCAACTGTGCTGTCTCCCTTTCCCTTTCACATCAGCCTCGTTATGATGCAGAAAAATCAAGTTCTGTTCATCTTCTGCCTCCAAACTTGCATGCCCCACCTGCCTTCCATGAAAAGAATACCATAGACCTGGAGGCTCAGCCGGCAGATCCTTTTCTTGTAGTCCCGAGGCTGAAGTCCAAGCTCGAGGTGCCAGTGAGCTGGCTCCTGGTGAGGGCGCTCTTCCTGCTCACAGCCAGCTGCCCTTGGCGGGGGCTCCTCAAAGCAGGTGGAGGGGGAGGCCATCGCTCTCCTCCTGTAAAGTCACAGCCCTGTCGGGTTAGGCTCCACCCTTGTGACCTCACTTAACCTTGATTATCTTCTAAAGGCGCTCCAGGCACAATCCTCCAGGGGATGCGGGTGGGCTTCAAGCTATGAATTCGGGGAGACCCGATTCAGTCCATAATGCCATTCCCTGTAATCTTAACAAAGTAAGGACCCTCCCCCACCAGAAAGTTCCCTCCACCCTTTGACAGAATGGGAAGTTGTTAGTTTCATCTAACGCTTCGTCAGAGCCCACGGCAAGCTTAACTTGATTTGCTAAGAGAAGGTCTCACTGGATCCTTATGCATCCATGAGAAGTCCCCTGTTTTCCTCTGCACACTTCTGTATTTTGAAGTAGACGAAATGGATGTGTATGGGGGTGTAGGGGTTGGTTCTTTTGAAAAGAACTGTTCTGAAAATATCCTTGGTGGGCTGAATTCATCATTAACCTAATTAGATCCTTTATCCAAGGCTTACAATCAGTGCTATTACCAAGTCTTGGTAACTAACTGCTGTGTTTCTAATTTAACTTTCACCTGGAGGGACATAAAGGTAGTCATCACTTTCTAAAATGTCCTCTGTTTAAGTGCTGTGATTGTTCTTTAGGTTTCCAAGAATAACAGTAATCTGGCACAGAAGGCAAGAGATATTTTGGGTTATACTTTTATGGAAAGATAGAGAATGCTTCCCTTATCCCTTAGGGTGTACATTACACAAACTGGATAGAAGGGTCCCCAGACGTACTCCCCAGATTGTTAAGACCAAAATTTGCAGAGCTACCCATCTGTTTTTTACAACCATAATATTCTTTCATGTATAATATTTAAGCCAAACTTTTTTACAGAGCCTACCAGTAGAGACATGGGTGGGTACTGAGGGGCCTAGCATTTCCCCCATTCTCTCATGGTCTAACGTAGTGATTCTCTCTGTCAAAATGAAATTTCACCTTTGCTTTTAGAGGGTCTTAAGACCATCCAAGGAGACGCAGGGCATGGTATGGCATCTTAGCAAGTGTGCCGCTCAGCACACACGGACCAGGCTGAAGATATCTGTGTGCCCAGTTCCCCGAGATGAACAAGTCACTGCTAAGAATAGAGCCTTAAGGAACAGACTGCACAGTGGGATGGAGCGGAAGGTGAAAGCGTGATGGGCAGTCTAATTACACAAAGAAGTCATCCCTGGAGAGATGATGCTTGTTCTTTAAGAGGCTCTCGATCTCTTACGTGATGTGGGAATCTGTTTCTCTTTGAACAGACTGAATTGTGAAGTCCACTGATTCCTCACTCCCAGCCCACCTCTCAAGGAGCTTTAGCTGTGCAACCCATACCCTGTGGGATGTGCAAGACACGCAGGGGTCAGGTAGGGCTTGGGCAGGATACTGCACAAGCCAGAGCAGTATGATAGAAGGTGGCAGGGGTCAGACTCCAAGCCTGGCTAAGTCTGCCGAAAGGTGCTTTAGAGCTTAATCAAACATCAAAATGCTCTTGGATGACCACTTAGCAGTGGAGGAGGTGGAGTGGCTCAGCCGCTCGGGTACTCCATGCACAGGGTTCCCAGTGAGATCATTGGCCAGGGTTGGGAACCTGACCGAGGCTGTGGAAGCATGATGTTTTCTGTCCTAAATCATCCAGTGAAGAAACGAATTCTAGAACTTTCTCTCTGTTACAGATAATGAGATTGAGGCTTTATTTGAATTGATGAGGGTGTAATGCTGTGTTTGGGTCTGGCACTCATTTATCCAGCAACCCCTCTGTGCCTGGCCCTGTGCCGGAGCCAGCGGTGCTTCTAGGTTCTGATTGGAGTAGGGAGAGATACCTAGTCCCAGGAACAACCGAGGCCAAGGCATTGCTGCTGGTCCCCCCGGTACAGCCCGTGGATTCAGAGCACCCTTCCTCGGGTGCTGTGTGGGCTTGGGAAGGCAGCCTGCGGAGCCGCCCAGGACTCCTCTGGGTTCTTTACCATGCAGGTGGTGTCAGCAATTCAAGGAGGGTTCCCGGGGCCTGGGGGATGGGTGAGGTGAGGGCCTAGGGAGGAGTGGGGCAGGAAGAGAAGCTGAGCTGTGAGGAGTCAGAGCAGGTCTGGCTTCATTCGCCCTAGCAACCAAGACTGAAATGGTCATCTTAAAGTCTTTGGTGACCAAGCAAGTGGCATAAATGAGCACAGTGACCGGTGACGGCACCTTGCATGATATTTACCCTTGATAGCTTACAAAGACTTTGAGAACCTTTGTCTCATGGCGCAGATAAAATGTGACAATCAGTCTACACAGGGCTAGCCAGGTGGAAGATCCCAGCAGGAAACAGGCCGTATTAAATAACTTTCCTGTTGTTGAGACAAAATACCCTACACCTGGAATTTAAAGGAGGCGAGGGTTAATTTGGCTCATGGTTTCCGAGGTTTCAGTCCGTGGTTGACTGGCTCTGAGGCAGCAAGGCCTGGCAGAGGAAAACTGCTCAACCCAAGGAGCCTGGAAGCCAAGGGAGAAAGGAGGGGTCATTTTAGAGCCAAACCATAGCACAGGTGGCACAGCTCATCCTCTCAGGGCCAGCCTCCCTCCCTGTGTGGTTTGTGCGGAAGGCTGCACCACACCAGCAGTACAGTTTCTATCTTGTCAACAGATAGTGGGGACTGAACGATGAGATAGCAAAGAAAGGTCACGGTAGGTACGTTTCCTCCTTTCTGACCCAAAAGTGGTACCAGTGGGGCCATGTAGGAGGGGCTATTGGCCTGGGCCTTGCTGGAGCATCCTCCCAGCCCTTTCTTATGCCTGATGTACATTTCTGCCTCATTGAATTGTCTCTGTCACTTCCATAAAAGATAAATACTGTACAGGGAGCCAGGCATGGTGGCACCTATAATCCTAGCACTCAGGAGGCTGAGGCAGGAGGATCACCATATGAGGTGAAGGAAAGCCTACACTACTAAGTGAGACCTTGTCTCAGAAAAAAAAAGGAGAAGAAGAATATGGAGTTCATCAGTACACTAAGCTATTT
>RJWT010024359.1:0-16503 GCA_004365215.1 Cuniculus paca | reverse complement strand
GGGAGGGAGGGGCTGGTGGTCCAGCTACAGTGCTGCTGTAATGTCCAGCAGAATCTTTTAGGACAGAAACCTTTCACCTCCCACACAGCTGGAAGTGGACTCTCAGTCTGTACCAGTCCCATGGTCACAACAGCCCTCGTGGGAAAATGCAAAAGTAGCCCTCGATGGAGATATAGGCAAACGTGAAATATACATATGAGGGAAGGTCTTTCAGTCCTAAAAAGTAAGACTAAGTTTCCACTGTAGGTGATGATATAAATGCACCTTAATGACCGCACACATAAAAGAAGTCGGTCACAGAAATGCCGGCACTTCATCCTTTAGCTGTGCAAATTCGTAGCATCAGAGATAGAATGGTGGCTCCTAACCAGCGGCAGGAAGTGGGGAACGGAGCTCCAGGTCAGCAAGAAGACTAAGTGCAGGTCTGCTTAACAGTCCAGCACCCACAGTCAGCAATCCACACTGTGCGCCTGAACATCTGTTAGAATGGAGGAGCTCACGGTAAGTGTTCTCACCTCAACAAAATAAGAATATTTTTAAAGAAAAAATGAATGAAACTAGCAATTAAACAGAAGTGATAATCAGAGAGGCAGCGCTTTTTGCTTCTAAATTCTCACTTAGCTGCATGCCTCTGCAAGCTTTGGATTAGAGTTTAATGCCACTGCTCACCTCCTGGGACAACAATAATAAAATACTGACAATGCTAGCCTCTAGCAAGGAAGCAAGCAACTGGATCTATAGACACTGATCCAGGAATATACAACAGTATCACCCCATCATAAACTCAGACCTGCGCTTACTATAGTAATCCTACTCCTGAGTATTTACCATAAAGAAATCAGAGCTTGTGTCTGCATAAACAAAACAAAACAAAACAAAACAAAACAAAACACTATGCGCAGATAGGCATAATGCAAAACTGTAAAAACAATTCCCTTTAGTGCTTAAATGGTGAAGTAAACTGTGGTTCGCCTATATCATGGAACACTATTCAGTAGTAAAAAGGAACAAAAAATTGCTAGAAGCAACAACATGGTCAGATAGCCAGGAAATTATGCCAAGTAGAAGAAAAGCCAAACTCGGAAGACTGTATACTGTGTGATTCCATTATCTTGACACTCTCTAGGGGACAAAACCGTAATGTAGAAGGAGTCACCCTGGTTCGGCGTAGAAGGGAAGCTGTGGTTCTGGGGGGGTTGCAGGAGGGAGCATCTCTGTGGCTCTGATAATGAAAGAGCTCTGTCCTCTGTGCTCTGATAATGAAGGTGGGTGCACGATCAACACAAGAGGTAAAACCAATCAGGAGAAAGAGCCCTCTTGATCCCCACAAAAATTCAATTTTATGAGTCATAAAAGAGCCTCCAGCAAGGCAGGAAATGAATCTTCTTTATTCGCCTTTGTTTCCACACCATGCACCCAGTGCAGCCTACCAAGATGTTGGGATCGCAATGTGCTTCCCAATCCAGCTATCTTGCAGTCTTTTTCCTTGACTCATATTGAGTTTCTGGCTCCTGTAATACTCTCTTCATGTCACTCTCCCCATACTTGGATTCATTTGACAATGGTGTCCATATTTCTTAGTTTCTCTCGGTAACTTGTGCACATCTCGAAGGCGGCCACTTGGGCTTGTTCCTTTATTCATGCACACGTGGAGCATCTACCATGTTCCTCACATACCTCTGGGTGATCACACTGCCCTCTTCTCGCTGGTACAACCCATGTCCAGTTCTGCCCTTCTGGCAACTTATGCTTTCGGCCCCTCAAATGCCACCTGGTAGGTGTTCAAATGTTTTGCAGATGGCCAGCCAGGAAATGAGCATTTCTGGGGGTGGGTGCACTAAATTTAAACAAAAGGAGCAGAAACATGGGATGAAGTCAGCTCTCCTACACTTCTGGCACAACGAGAAACACCTGTCACATGCAAACACTTGGAAAGACACTCTGCTTCCCTCTCTCGCCCTGGGGACAATGCCACAGCAGGACAGGAGCTTGTCCTTTCAAGAGGTAGAAACTTACTGAAGAGCCTTAAGAAATCTGTGACATTTTTCCTCTAGAAGACATTATTTTCAAGACATCCCTGCACTCAGAAGCATATAGGGATGTCTGTGCCAGAGAATAATCACTGTGCTCCTCTTCCCTAAATGCTGAAGGCTAAATTCTCTCCATCCAAACTTCGCGTGACTTTGGGTTTGTTTGGG
Source organism: Cuniculus paca (assembly GCA_004365215.1). Lineage (NCBI taxonomy): Eukaryota > Metazoa > Chordata > Mammalia > Rodentia > Cuniculidae > Cuniculus > Cuniculus paca. Next base: position 14,305 of record RJWT010024359.1, on the reverse strand, counting down.
AGCAAGTCTGGATAAAGGATGCTTGGGAAGAGCCCAGGTGGAAGAGGCCTGGGAGGCCCCCACTTTTACAGAACAGGCCCAGCATCTGATTCCTTTGCAATTTTTCCTAAAATGCTCCTCACAACACCAGTATTTCAAGCATGGTTTATGTGACTCTCTCCTTGGGCTTCATTTGCTGGATGCCCCAGGAAATAGTTTAAATTCTTTTTACTTACGATTTTTAAAAATTCAATGGTACAAATGATACAAAACTCAAAAAGCTCCAAAGAACAACCATTCCAAGAATGCGTCCTCCTTTTCCTTCTCCTGGGCCCTGAAAGACCATTCTTCTCCCTGGAGCCCAGGGCCTCAGATCTGCTAGGCAAGCACTGTGCCACAGGGCCACAGCCACCTGACGTCTGTCTTGTGTGTGCTTCTCAGATGCCCTTGCAAGATACTGTTATAAATTTCCACATAACACCCAGGACTCCAGCATCTAAATGTGCTCCATGCACAAAAACAGTTTCCTAAAATCAAGTAAGGCAAAATCCTCTTCACAACTCACCCCTTGCCCAAATGCATAGATTTTATTTTCCACTTACTTTCAAAAACAGGTACAAAGAGAACCTAGGAATTGTAAACAAGCATGGACAGGGACTGGGGTGACCAGGTGTCACCACTAATGTCAAGCATGGGTCCAGCTCTCTGCTGGAAGAGCACTGGACTGTTGTATGACGTCCAAGTTTCCTCCAGAATGTGAGGACCAAGATTTCCACTTTTCCTTTCCTAAGCCAAAGTTCAACATGGCGCCTCTCGTGTCTGCAGTATTGTGCGATGAGGTTGTTGGTCCAAATGGTGAGGGGCTGCTCGAGGCAGAGCTCTGTGAGACGTCCGTGCAGATTTATGACTCATGCCTTACTGTGCCTTTTTGCAAACTGGCAGAGCTGTTACCAAATATATAGGGACATAAGTTGTAATAATACCACTTTTTAAGTGTTTGTGTTTTTTTTGTTTTGTTTTTCTGAGACAAGGTTTTCCTATTGCAGTTCAGGCTGGCCTTGAACTCACAGCAATCCTCCTGCCTCAGCCTCTAGAGTGCTGGGATTTTAGGCATTTCCCAAATGCTATTAACAAATCATACATTCTGTGCTGAACGCCGTGAAGAGCTCTTGGCAGGTGAGCTCATCAATGCAATAAAGCTTCACAGTGTTGCCCATCAGTGTCTGGTGGTGCACCAGTCCTTAGCACAATGTTCCACTGAGATGTCCTCTGAAAGCCCCCATGTGAGGGCCTGGTGGCCAGCTGGAGGCAGGACCTGGAGGAGGAAAGTTAGGTGCCTTGGGCGTGACCTGGAAGGGCTGTCGGGACATCAACCACATCGTGTCTCAATCGCTGCTTCCCAGCTGCCATGAGGTGAACAGTCCTCCTCTGCCCTGTGCTCTGCCGTCGTGTTCTGGGCCACCACAGCTCTGAAGCAGCAAGGCCAAGGGAGCGTGGCCTGAAACCTCTGGAATCCTGAGCCAAAATAAGCTCTTCTTCCTGAGAAGTGCAGTGCGTCAGGTCTTCTGCCATACTGACAGGAAGCTGACGACACACAGCAACACAACAGCTCACAGGAAGGCTGTCGATCTCGAAGCTAGCCTGCACAGAACTTCCCTTCTCAGTCGCAGGCCTCAGGTTGGCCCCCAGAGGATGCTCCCTCAGACCTTTTCCCAAGCTCTTAAATCAGGGTCTCTTGGGAGCTCTAAAAATCACTGCTGCCTGTGTCCTGTCCCTTGGACTGGAAGTCTTTGGGGCGGGGGTGGCCAAATCCCTGTTGGTTCCATTGTGCAACCAGGCTGGAGAACCTCAGCTGAAGGTTGTGACCAGGAAATCTCTCTGGGTCATCAGCACTTGAGACCCCGAGGGAACCTAGAAGCAGCAGCAGCACAACCCCACAACAGCTGACACAGAGCCCGCATTCACAGGACCCCAGGGGTCCCAGCACACAGTAAAGTCCCTGCGTTTCCTATGCCATCGAGGCGCTGTGGTGACTCCTGGAACCTCAATGGCTGGGATCTAAAGTATTTAAAATTGCTTTCTAACTGGGGCCCAAAATTTGATATGGGAGGCTTATTCTGGATTTTGCTGCCAACCTCCTGATTCCCACTCCAAGAATCTGCCTTTTTAATGGCAGCTCATTCCTGGTGACTCTTACTTACATCGAAGTTTGAGAACCACCCATGCATGACTTCTTCTCTGTGTTGGAATCATTCTCTCCTTGAAAAGCAGCCAGAGTTGCCAGGCTGATTGCATTTAGCTTAAATCAGCCTAGAGAAACCCTGTCTTCTCTAAAGAAAAATAAATGGTCTCTTCCTTCACCCTCTGACTTCCTTTGCCAGTCTTTCTCCTGCCTGCAGATCTTCATCATCTGGCTCAGTTTTCCCAAGAGGGGTTTCTGACTTTGTTTCTCCCTGTCATGCTCTTGGCCTCCCCAACCCTCACCGGGAACCTTGCAGGGCAGCCAAGGAAGGCAACCCCAACCACTGAAGAGCCCCAAAGTGCAAAGAGCAGGGGTCGGCTCTACTGTGAATTCCCTGTGTATTTTACTAATGCAGTCAGGGGTGGTATTATTTTCTAGAAAAGCTATACATCCAGTTAGTTCGTTAAGCTTCTGTTCAACCACAGGGCCTCTGTGCCTTCCCCAGGGCCGCCCGGAGATGACGATCCCATTCCTGTACTTTCGCAAGCATTTGTTGAACTGCATGTGGGATTTAACCTCTAATCCAGATACTGTACATTTCATCACAGCAACCTTTACCAACAGTTCCAGCCAGTGAAACATTTCTGGTTGCTGGTCCTGAGTAGAATGAACAGTCTTGGATTCAGACGCTTGGCAAAACCCAGATTCAAGCCTGAGCTGTATAACTTTGCTCTGAGATCCTCAGCAAATTCCTTAGCTTTGGAAGCTTCTTTTTCACCTGTAAAATGGGTGTGGCAATAGCACCTACATATTATCACACCCATATAGGATTATTGGAAAGATTCAATAAAATAATACAAAAAATACTTAGTAAAATACAAAACTGTTAATTGTGGGTTATTAGTGAAAGCACCTCCAAACTTTGAATAGCCTCTAACCACAAAGTTCATTCATTCATTCGCTCACTCGGCTTACCACTCCCACATAAAATAAGTAGCAGTCCTAAAGTTCTTTGAAAAACAACAGCTGTCCCCCTCTGCTACCATATTGGACCACGCTAGTTTGTTTTATTTCCAGATGGAGTTGTTGCCTTCTTTCAAGGATAGAAGAAGGGGAAAGCCAGTATGAAAACCAGTGAGACCAAAGGTCTGGATGGTTCTCTAGAAACCAACTGCAAGGAAACACAGAAAACCAGAAAGTGTCAAAGTGTACAGCTTCTCACTGCAAGAGGAACTTCAAATTACTTAAAGTAGCTGTGGTCCCTGGAATTCTGTACAGCCAGGGCTCCCACACTGTGTTGCAAGCATGAGAGATATGATGCGATGGATCCTGCCCACACACCCCCACCTGCCTCACGTACACCCACAAAGCCCTTCGAGGGGCTGGGGAGCAGCTCAGGGATGAGTGTCCATCGAGCCTCCAGGACTCCCTGCTTTATCTCCACTGCAGGAAAAAAAAAATAAAAAGGTTCTATGAACTCACTTGTATAGATCCTCCCAGGAGAGGCTGATTTCCGAGGTGGAAATAATAAGAACAGACCCCAAGTCCCAACCCCGCATTCTCATCCCCATCCCCCCACTCTAGTCTATCCCTTTAGATCCCCAGGACTTAAATAGGGGCAATCTCAAAAGGAGGAGCCCAAGTCGGGGTCCCCAGAGGCAAAGAAACACTAGGTAATTTTGCCCAGTCATCCTCTGGGCACCTCTAGGTGGCTTTCCTTACAGAATATTTGCTCCCTGGCATGATTTGAAAATCAGAGAGGCTGAGGATTTTAAAATACAAATACTTTACCAAAAGACCACTCATAGCACAGACCTGAGCACACAGACAGGCAAGACAGTTAAGGATTAAAAACACCCAAACGACTCAAGTTAACAAACACCTAGTATTTATTAATAAATTAGTACACTTGAAGGCATTTTTCTGATATCAGTCTCTCACCACTACCCGCAAACCCCGATGGCACAAAGGGAGGCCACACCACCTTTGTTTTAGAACCTGGCCACTGAGGATTGGAGGGTAGGTTTATAAGGGCGCATAGTTGCAAATGTATCAGACAAGAGTTCTTGCAGCTGCAGCCATTTTTAATTATAGTGATTGATGGAGGAGACCCAACAAGACCAAGGCCTGAGGGCAGACTGGACCTATTGACTATGTTTGTATAAAAAACAAGACATCTTTGAAAGCAAAGCTGGGCAAATGCTATGGAAAACATGCCCCTGGCACTCGATTTTGACTTTCCAAAGTGCAGCGATGTGTTCCGGAACAACTCAGTCCCTAAAGATGAAGTTCAAGTTCTTTGGGGGCCCGGATATCAAGCCACTGAAATAGCAAGTCCTGATGGCTTGAGGATATCATTTCTCCAGCCCAGAGCGTGTTAGCGTGAAGAGGAGCACGAGGAATCAGGCATTCAACACAGTGTCCAGGCAAAAACCATTCGGTCTGCAATCGTGTGGTCAAGTTGCAGCCATGAATACGAAGTGTGTGGCGTGGAATATTGAGAAGATAATTCAAGGTCTGATTGTATTACAGTAACTCAACAGGATCTCAGATCTCCTTAATCCCTAAGAACATCTGTAAAGGACAAACAATAATAAAAATAGCAATAATATTTAAAAAAAATATAGACACGGATGTTGAAAGACATGAAGACTGCTTATAGAATCCACAAGATGCTGTTATACTTTAAGAAGAACTTCACAATCCAGTGCGTAGGAAAAGTCACACTGCATTTACGGTCAGTTATATGAATTTAAAGTGCACAGAACGATTTGGAAAATACATAAGAAGGCAGAAACTGAGAGAAACTGGAACTTACAAAAATTTACTGGTGGGTATTTTGCAACAGTTATACTTTGCAAAGGGTTATAAACTAACTTTCCAGAGGATTTTTTTAAAAATGAAGAAAAAGAAAAAAGATGAGAGAAAAAAAAAAAAAACTCATACACTGGCCATAGACTGTTAAACACACACATACACCAAAACCAGAAGCAAGAAACCAAACCAGACCGCTCTGCCACCGGTCAGGGTGCAGAGTGCAGTGCCGGCATGTTCTACAACAGGTCGGGAAGGTGGCTGTACACAGAGTCCAGGAGTGTCTGGCTGGCTTCTTGGCTCTTGACCCCAATGATCTCAAACAGCCGGTCCAGCTTGTCCTCAGCCTGGGGGATCTCTTCAATCACCCGCAGTTCCTCGGGGTTCAGGATGTGCAGCATGTCATCAAAGATGGGCTGCAAGTCGCAGGGGTCCAGGCGCACCTGCCGCAGCACCGTGTCCTTCTTCTCTGTGGGGACCAGAGGGAGAGAAGGGAGGAGATGAATGGGATCATGCTGCAGGTAGGGGCCACGCAGAGCAAGACACAACCCCCTGCCCGGCTTCCCTCTGTCCATCGTGTGGGTAAGACTGTGTCAGGCACATACGGAACCACAAGGATCCGTAAGTCAGCACTGCATGTAAGACAGCAGCAAGAACACCCTCTTAGGGGTCAGACAGGGACCACCAATATAGGCGGCGGATGTGTCATGGTGCCACATTAACTTCCAGACTTAAACGACTTCCAAGTCCTGAAACTCAGAGAAATGCTGCGATGCCTTTATCAGCTTTTCCATCTGCAGTGTCTCTACTAAACCAAGATATCCACGGCTCCAATCTTTGACCAAATGATCAAAGTCCTAAGCTAGAGCAGCCTGCTTGTCAGACTTAGCAAAGCTTTCAAGTCTGAGAGAATGAAAACATAGAAGCTGGAAAACACTGCCTCCTGGGTCACACCTCACACTGGGGTGAGGAGCTGTAACTTTCCTTAGGCTATCTGTAACAACATACGAATCACAATATAAATGTTTCAGATAAATAAACAGTAGGTTAACATAAATGTGTAAAGTGGTTACAATATAGGATACTTTATAAATATATGTGTAAAATACAATCCTTCCTTTGAAATCTAAACGGAGTTCCCCCAAACTAGGCACTTTCTAACATAAATCTTTCATCAGAACAGGGTGTCTCCTAATTCCCTACCCTGTTATTCCAAGGCAAAAGTGGCAAATTATTTACAAAAAAAAAAATCCATGTTTACAACACTATTTTCAATATAACAGCATAAATCATAAGGATCCATAACTCAGTAAAATGGTCCTTTTGATTCTCAAGAACAGTTATGCTTTAAATCTTTGGATCCAAGGCTGGTAAATTATTTTCAAAAAACCTGCTGGACTACAATTTCTGCCTTTCACGGAAGCACCTCTGCTAGTACCATAAGGATAAAGGTGGCCTGACAGGCAGCCAGGTCAAACTTGTGACAGGCGGTGGCAGCTGTCAAGTTTCCTAGGTGTGTCCACCTCGGCCAGTGACATCACCCTCCCTGGCTGGGGTCAGCTCAGGGTCCAAGACAGGCTATCCAGGACAGGTCACTGGTGGCCAGGCTGCAGCTAGGCTAGGTGCCTTGGAGGCTAACGCCTGCCACTCCTACCTTTGGTAATGAAGGAGCCAGTCCTGCTCAGCGCCGAGGACCCGCTGGACGTGGAGTCACAGCGGAGCAGGGGCTCGGACTCATCCACGAAGAAGCCCTTGTTTTTGTCCAGGGGTGACGGCTCCACTGTGAGGAGTGTGGCATTTTCCAATCTCCCACTGGGACCGGGGTTGGGGCTCGCTGGGCTGGGGCTCATTGGGAGGGCCAGTTTGTCTGTTTCCAGCTGCAGGAGACAAAACATTTTAAAGATAATTACTGTATATGTGTTGAAAGTTATATAGGGATAGAAACAGTGAAATTAAGCCTTTTCTCAGGCACATTTTTGTTCCATTTAGTATTTTTTTAATTCTCCCATTTTGATTGTCTACAACTTTCACAAAACTTCACCCATGTGTGGTGACACAGACCTGTATAATCCCAGCACTTGGGAGGCTGAGGCAGGAGGATTGCCACAAGTTTGAGAACAGCCTGGGCTATGTAATGAGTTCAAGGCCAGCCTGAACTACATAGGGAGACCCTGTCTCAATAGATCAATTGAATAAATAAATAAACTTCAAAAATACATGTGGACATAGGTATATTAAAAATCAGAAGACTGGTGCAGCACACCTGTAGTCCTAGCTACTCAGGAGATTGAAGCAAAAAGATTGTGATTTTGAAGGCTGAGGCCAGAACCCACCTCCCCCTGCCCAAATTAATGTTAGTTAATCTTAAAAAATAAAGGCCAGGAAGCATTCACACTGAGCTGTTACTGGAGAGTGTGGACATGGGTGTGAGGAGAAGGAACCCTAATGTAAAATACAATTCTGTAAACCTAGAAAATACCTCTGTCAATGTCCTTACCCCCAGCCTTCCCACTGGGACTGTATTTTGGGATGGAGTCATTACAGAGGTTAAGATAAAATGAGGCTACAGGGATCGGCTCTACAGCAAGACGGCTGCTGCCTTAGGAAAGAGACTGAGACACAGACTCCCTCAGTAAAGACCCTGAGGGTACAGTGAGAAGGCACCACTGCCCATCCATGAGCCAGGCCCGAGAAGACACCACCCTGCCCGCACGACAACCAGGAAGTGAGAGCGCACACTCGTGCAGGGTCAGCCCCAGCCCTCGGTGCTCGGTCTGGCACAGGGGCCCTCCCTTCTGCACAGGCGGACGCAGAGCCCTGGAGGCGGGTGGCTTCTGACACCAGGACACTGGGAAGGAGCAGACCTAAGGCCGCTCATCCAGATCCTGACTCCCATTCCAAATTAGCTCAGGGGGGCTGGGGATTCAGCTCAGTGGCATAAGTGCCTGCCTGGCAAGCAGGAGGTCGTAATGAAAAAAAAAAAAGTTACCTCAGGGAAAAGTGCTACCAGGACAGGAACAGGAGGACCCGAGTGAGGTGGAGTGGCTGGGGTGTCTCAGCCTAAGACACTGTTGAACAGTGGTGGCAGAGGGACAATAAATAACAAGAAAGCAAGAAGTGAGCTGGTTCAGATGGGGATGGTGAGCTCCACCTCAGGCTGGTTGAGCTGTGAAGTGTGCACGTGGAGAGGTGGAATCAGATGCGGGCTGGGGTGCTGTGCATTCCCAGAGGCCCCTCCTGACCTCAGACAAGTCTGATTCATGCTTTCAAATTCCAAATGCAGTTGGCCCTGTTGTGTGCACCCGGCCACCCAAGCAAACACACCTTTGTTACGCACTCAGGGAGACAAAGAGTGCTTGTCTATGCTCCAGCTTTCAGGGATATAGCACTGGAAGATACAGCCCATCAACATAGTGTGCTGTTCCGGCTTAGAAAAGAAATTCCCACCCACAAATCACATGTCACAGACTACGAAGTCCACCCATATATTTCCTGAACTCATTTCAAAACTTTAAATCTAATTTAAATCCCACCCCCGTAATTTTGCAAAAGGTTTTATCAGTGGAATCAAACGCATGATTTCCAGCATAATTTGGAAAGACAAATGCTGAACCGAGGCTCCCCTGGAGTTGACGAGTCAGGTACCAGGGAATACCCCGGCAATGTCTTAGCATCTCCACAATGGGCTCACAGAGACCACAGAACAATCACCTTCCTAGAAATCTGCTCAGCTACTAAGTATCTATCCCTCGTTTTGTGCAACGGTAGCTGCTTGCGTTCAAATCTGTCTAAAAGTTATCTGTATTTCTTCTTACTTACTTCTTTCCTCCCTTTACCTAGTACTTCGACATCTATCGAAGCCGAGGTGCCACACCACACATGTGGTAGTCACAGTGTTAACCTGTAGCATCTCTAACCAGAAAATTGAGTTCTCGAGGTCGGTATAATAAATTGTTTTATTTATTATGAAAGTTCATGACTCAGTATTCAGGTTTATGGCAAATGAAGACCATCAACAGTAAGATTTAGAAACTAAAAGAAAAGACACACAATTTAACAACAAGGCCAAGTTTTCATAGAAAGAGGGTCCCTATCTTCATTAAAAAGTTTTGAGCAGAAGCTGGGAGTAGTGGCACACTCAGGAGGCTGAGGTTGGAAGATTGCTGAAAGTTTAAGGCCAGCCTGAACTACATAGCAAGTTCCTGTCTCAAAAAACCAAATTACGTAATTAATTAATTAATTAATTTTTTAAAAAGCCCTTTGAGCAGAAACTTAACAAAATAGTCAGGAAATAGAGCTACTTAATTTATTCCTTAAGCCTCTTTTAAGTGCTTCAAATTCTCCTTGAGGACTTTTTTTTTTTTTGTCTTTTTGAGACAGTGTCTCATTATGCAGTTCAGGCTGGCCTTGGGCTTACTTTGTAGCCCAGGCTGGTCTTGAACTTGCAAGGATCCTCCTGCCTCAGTCTCCTGAGTGCTAGGATTACAGGAGTGTGCCACCATACCCGGCCTCGACACATTTATTTTGTAATTAGAAAAACAATACATGTTATTTTTCAAAGCAGTGACTCCTGATAAGCGTATTTCCTTCTGCTAACTTGGAAACATTGTAGTTGTGGTATCTTACTTTTGCCGGTAGCCAAGAACTAGGACTGCTGGAAGATCATCTCTGAAGCTAAGCTCCTCTCTACAGTTTTGTTAAGTTGTCATGGCCACCAAGGTGTCCTTGCACCCCCGACTTATTAACAGGACACTGAGACTGAGAAGAAAGACCTCTGAGGAAACTGGACCATCATAAAATAAAACCACCAGGAATTTAAAACAGCTTGGAGCAACTTGAAAACTTTAATTCTTTTTGCATTTAAACCATGAAGTAACCATGCTCACTTGGAAGACTGGCTTGAGAAACAAAGAGAGTAAAACAGACCAAGAGAGAAGGGGCAGGAGGAGCTCCAAGGAGCCCAAACCAGAATGGTCATATTGTGTGCACACAAGGGCATGCGATTTCTTTTGACCCAATGCACCCCAGATGCCCTCCTGATTAGTTTCCATGCAGGTACACTCAGTCCCTTCAGATTCTTATTAGTCTCAACTGATAAGGGAAAGGAGATAAACAGCTCACTTTACCAACAGCTGAGTGATGCCTATAACTCCTTGTGACCTGGTGTCCTTGCCGAGAGCCACCAGTGCTGAGCACAAGGAGTCATCTCAGTGGCCTCGATAAACAGAGCACTACCTAGAATCTAAAGGTTTGAACCTCTCTGTGCTCCTGAGGTTCACGTCAGCGCTTGTGAGAATAGCGCAATAACTATACAAGGTCTGCGTTGGAAAGAGCCATGGCTGTCTTCTCTGCTCCCCGTCCCGGTGGTGCCCTTGCCAGGCAAAGCATTATAATGCAAGCACCCACTCTGGGGACTCAGCTGAGTCATAGCCAGGAGCAGATGCTCAAAAATAACCCTCTCCTGAAAACTCAATTCCCCACTCGTCAGCCTTTCTTGAGGTGCCGCACAGTAAAGGCTGGAGACATAAGAGTCATGAGTGGTAAAGGAAAATGCTCCCAGGCATGTTCATGGCATGGTGGATCCAGGAGAAGCATGATTTTGAGCTACTCCCCTGTGATCTGCAGCTGAGTGCACTCCGCGATCAGGATAGGTCGGAGCCTCAACCTCGGGGCATCTTTTCGGCATGCACTTCCTGTGCACAAAGTTCACGCCTAAAAATCAAAGCCATGAAACCCCAGAAAAGCACTGCAAAGGAAAAAGGGCGATATCCCCCTAACTAGCTGTGTGGCCTTGGGAAAACTACGTCTCTCCTCAGACTCACTTTCCCATATCTAAATGAAAAAGTCGGACGAGATCCTTGCAAAATTTCTTCCTTTCAAACTGTTGTCTTATCACTGCTATTTCATTCTCTTTGGCCACCCCTACCCCAACCTTTTGTCCTTCCCAAGTTATTCTCAACTGGTTCCCTCCACTAAGGTTTACCACCAAGTTATTTTCAATTACCACCTGATTACAGTCTCCCTGTGGTTGCACAAACTGCTTTCATGAAACTAATGAACAACTTTCTGATGCATGAGTGAGCTCCTAAAATGCTGCATTAATTACTCAGCCTGCTAAATGGCCAGCTGAACCCTTTGGCTCCTGCACTACTCAGCAGGTACCCCCAGCCCTTATTCACTGGATGGAGCCGGATCTGCCTGGCAGTCTCCAGAAAGAGGTGCTCTTGGTCACAAGGTGCCCTTTCCATGCATCCCCTCTCCTCTAGACCTCAGCTAACCGAGGGTACCTGCATGGTAACCTTAAAAAGAAAGAGAATTCTATGACACATTTGTGAGAATTTCTATCACTTTGATGATGGTTTTGCAAGGCCCATTTGCTAACTCTCGTGGAAACAAACTGCTATCCCAAAGGAACTGAGCAGTTGTCACCCAGCTCCCATCACAGAAGGGTCCTGAGGAGGGAGCCCTACCAGGGCTGTGCTAGATGACAGTCTGAGCTCCCTGCTGCAGGCTTGCGGCTGAGGCCCCAGCTCCCTCTACAGAGGGGAGACTGAGGCTCTACGAGGTCTCAGTTACTTGCCCAGGGTCACAGCCGGGCTCTGTCTCGTTTGCAAGTTTCCCTGTTTGCTGGGCCACACCACTTCCCTGTCTGGACTCCTGTGAGCTGACACACAGTAACAGATCACAGCAGTCATGTGTGCTTCCTGGTCCTCCAGCTGCAAGGCCCTGGGGTCAGCAGCTCAGCACTGCCCTGTGCACGCCAGACCTTACAACCTGGGTCAACAGCTTTGCTTTCCATCTGAACATCCCAACAGACCAGTGACCAGTTAAAATAACAAACAACTTCAATTTCCACTGGAAGTTTTATCTCAAAGGAATTACAGTCACAAGTAAAACTAAAATTAAAACTATTTAAGGATTATGAAATTATCTAAGTTTGTCCCAGCTACACATGAATCAAGATCAAACCAGATTTTTGGACCACCGATGGGTGGACAGAAACTTCAGATGGGGCTCTGGAGAAAGAAGTGAGACCCTCCTTGCCATGTATGTATTTCTCCATACCTGAATGTGTTGCATTAGAGAACGAGAATCGAGCTAAGAAGGAATGCTTTGTTATCCAAATCAGTGTGGTTCTGGAATGTCAGATATAAAACCAGAGTTCAGATAATAAGACTCAGCAGCCTAATCTCCCAAAATTTTATCTGAATCTATTCGGTTCCTAAGTTCACATACCACTGAATACCTATTTATTATGATGTCTCCCTTTATAAGTAAAGTGCCTGGATCCCCTGAAAACAAAAAAGGGAAAAAGAGATAAGTTTCCTTGATAGTCCTAGAGGACAGGAGACAAGAACTTTTAAAAGATTTTCTTCTGATTGTGAATTCTTATCAAACCCTTCCCAGAGTAAGGTGTCTTATCCAGAACAACTCAAAGTTACTCGGCAGAAATTTTGCAAACAAAAAAGGAAAACCTTGAGGGAAATGAGAAAATGCTGACCCCTGACTGAAAGGATTATCAGCAGGTAGAAAAACGTTGAAGAAAAATCTTAGAAATGGGGGACACAGATTGTAAATATACACACAGTATACATAGGGCAAACAGGTCACAATGTAAATTGTTGACCCTACTTGGTGGGTTTATGAGTGTTTCACCGGGCTTTCAATTTTTCTTTGTTTTACGAGCCTCGTTTTTAAAAGTTGGTTTAAAAAACTGAAAAGAAGGGCTAAGTGCCAAATAACCCTATGATAAAAACTCCCCAAACTTTTCCTGGGTTTCTGGTTGTTTAGCTTCGTTCTCCTCCCCAGCCAAAACCCCAGGAGACAGGAGAGAATGAGCTTCACTGCTAAGGAGAACACTTGAGTGGAAACTGCCGCCCAGCACAGTGGCAGGGGGGTACCCTCTGCCCTCTGGAGGTCCCTGGGTTCCTGGGAGGCTGTGTGTGGAAGAAGCGGGGATCAGAACACAACTGGGAGAAGTTCTGCTCAGCCTGGGACCCAGAGTTGACCCCAGAAGCACCGCCCCATGTTCCCACGAACTGGGAGCCAGTGCACAGCCTGCAGGGTGAGCACCCCACCATCAGGCAAACCTTACCATGGCCCGGGGAAAATGCCTACAGCACTGGGGAATCCTGTGAAAAGTCTCCTCCAATGACCCAAGATTTGTTCCAGTACAGAGGAATGAAAGCAGTTGGTCCCAAGTGCAGCCTCACTTAAGTACAACTGTTTCAGTCACCCCAGCTCCACCAGGTGGCCTGATTATCCTCCCAATGTGCTTTTCTCTTAAGTATCCCAAACCCAAGTCAAGAAGGATCTCTTAAGTATCCAAGTATGGGAGGTAATTTTATGGATACAGATCATGTATAAATTCTGATCATTTCGAAGAGTTCATTTCAATTCTGTGAATACAGGTCATCTACAAATTCCTATCATTTCTAAGAGTTCATTTTGAACCCCACAGGCTACACTGAAGTTGATCCTGGCCCTAAGCAAGTTGCTCAAGGAAGCTACTGGAAGCCACAAGCAGTGTGGCCCAAAGCTGCAGAGCTGGTGAGAACCAGCTGGGTCCAGAGGGCCGAGGCAGAGGGCAGCCCCACCCCGCTGTGGTGCAAGCTTCTGACCTCCAGCCTCCCTGCTGTCGGCCCTGAGCTGACTCACCAACTGCTTCTCAGAAGAGGAAGTGCCACTCCTAGGTGGGCTTTCTTGGTTCAGACCTGAGCCCACTCCCTCAGAACACAGCACCAAGCCCATCAGAGGGGACAGTGTCGGTATATTAGGAGTCCGGCCTCCCATTGAGAAGTAGGATTTCCCTAACCTTCACTCAGGGAGGTCTACTGGGAAGCCCTCTTCCTGCAGAAAAGCCTTTGCACAATTCTACCCACGAAACCAAGTGGCACACACAGCCTTTTGCAACGATCCTTAAGTCACTGTGGAGTCTGGAAAGAAATGTCACAGGAAACTGAAACACCTGAGAAAGTAGGTTCAAGTTCATCCTGTTACTCAGAATTGCTGATTGTCAATAAACCCATTCACTGGGTTCTGCCAGTTGGAACCAGAATTCCAATCCACATGGTACACAATTCCAAAGGCTCCTTTCCTTTGGGTCCCCTACCTGGGGTGGGGTCGCAGTGATCAATGCCCTCTGCCTCTAGGAGCACAGCTGTATAGCACCTGTGTGCCTGGCCCAGCCTTCAAACACCTGGTGAGCAGACACAGCTGAAGTCTCCTTTTCACAAGTGCTCACCACTGTTCTATGACATCTGTGACTTACAATCCAGCAGTCTAAGGAATGACACCAGGTGGGCTCCACACTTCTGCTACTACATGTGA
>RJWT010024358.1:0-16509 GCA_004365215.1 Cuniculus paca | reverse complement strand
GTTAAAGTAAAAAGAAACAAGGGATATTATTTTTCTTTTTTAAAATAACTTTTCACTGAGATAATTTGTATACTGTGAAATGTATCCTTTCAAAGTTTTTATATGTTCAGAGTTGTACACTTATCATCACTAATCTGAGGACATTCTAACCACCCCCAAAAGAAACCCAGTACCCGTTAGCAATTGCCCTGTGTTTCCCTTTGCCTGGCCCTAACCAGCCACCAGTCTATTTTGTGTCTCCGTGAATTTGCCTATTCTGGACATACCCGTAAGTGCGGTCCTGCAGTATGCAAACCTTTGTGACTGGCTCCTGTCACTTAGCATACTGTTTTCAAAGTTCACCCACATTTTAGCATGTGTCAGTACTTTATTTTATGACCAAAAAACACTCCATTGCGTGGTTATTGGAAGAGCGAGTGTCTCCTGCTGGGGAATCCCAATCCCAGTCCTGAAAGTCACTTTGAAAACTGAAACTGCTGACACAGTTCTTGCCGATGGTTGTTGGAACAAAGTGGAGCACATGCTCCAGGAAGCTGGCATTAAAAAGAAGAGTATTCTATACGGGTGGGAATTATGCAGTACAAAAACATCAGGAAACATACTTTGCAGGTTTACTAGCTCACATGACATTTTTTGGAACTGGAAAAGCTGTTGGAAATGGTCTAAGCCCTGATCCCCATCTAACAGACAAGGTACCCAAAACCCAGAAAGGGGAAGTGGCTTGTCTTGGGTCCTCAATCCACTTTTCACTTCTTACTTCAGGCAGTTTCTTTCTAGCCTCTGTTTCAGGTTTACAAGTTCCCCTAGTTGTCCTCTGTTCCCTAGGATACAAGCTCATTAGCAAATGAATGTCAGATATTGCTCTGATCTTCGGATCCCTGGACAAATGGGCTTGTTCAGCATCTCTTTCGTGTTCCAGGCTTGGCTTTTTGCCCACCCTGGGCTTGGTGAGGGTAGCCTGTATGACTTTGCTTCCCAGCTGTGTGCCGGAGGCTGAAAGGCCCTGACAGCCCCAGACAAAACAGCCAGAGAAATCACAGCAGGAAGAAAGCCCAGCTGAGAAAGCTGTGAAGGTCAGGGCTGGAGACAGCCGCTTATTAGAAGAAAGTTGATGGTGATATTGTGGACTGAGTTGTCAGCTTTTTCCCTGCAGATGATAATAGGTACATCATCTTGGGAGGTTAGAGACTTCTGGCAAAAAAAAAAAAAAAATCATGCAGTGGAATTGATTAAAAACTTTTCTCTAATAAAAACAAAACAGAACAAAACTAGGCCAGAAAAGATGATGAAATGCAAGGGCACTGACCAGACCAAAACATTCACCATGGGTGTAAAAGTATGGGTCGCTGTCATTGTTTTGTTTCATTTTTTGCCACTGAGACTGAGAAGTAATTTTTCAGAGACAGGAACCTTTAAACATAGTGTCTTCTGGAAAAGGCACATTTTCCCAGTAAAGCCAAAGGTGCGGAACAAGGCGGAGCTTGTGAGTCAGACAGTTAGGGGCTCACAGCCAGCTGGCCACATGCCCTCAAACTGGGGTCCCAATGCAGCCCATCTGAAGGGGAGTATCTTAGACTTGTTTGGATCATCTAGCTTCTTTACTTCACCTACTGCAAGTCTGTTACGGGCACCATTCGCGGCAGCCTTGGCCCAGCCACTGCAAATAGTTACTGCTCAAAGCACCACCTTGGGCATTGCAGCCTGAGGCCTGGCATCCAGCGAGCTTTTCCCTCTCATAGCCGTCTGGGAGACTATCCCGGAAAGAAAGGGGCTGCCAGCGCTTGGAAGTACCAGTACGGGCTGGAAATCAAGGCCAGGCCCTGGGCTCTACTGCCTCTTCCTCCTTTATTCATTAAAAGAAAAAGAGGCCATTACAAACTGCCTGAATTTTATTTCTTTATTCTAAGCAGCATAGAGGGAGAGAGTATTTTCATCATCACTCAATTTGTAATCTTAGAAAAAAATGGTACTACTCGTGAATTCAGTAGATTTTAACAAGGGTAGTTCTGAAGGCCATTGTCTTTCCTGTTTCATTCTTTCTTCACTCTGAATAGGATCTTGAGATTTGTTTTAGGCCCTAACTGGCTGCCTTAGTCCCCAGCTCTGCAGATCCTCTGTCTTTCCTGTGTAATTTCTCTGCAAGGTTAAGGAAACCTCTCTGCCTAGGCTCCTCTATGCCCTGGAATTTGCAGCTGTAACACTGATTAGAATTGGGGTTTGGTTTCCTGGAATGTGCAAAGGATCACTTCTGTTTCCGCTACCTCAGTGCCTCAGACCAGCTCTGGGCCTGACTGTAGCCCTTGCTGACAAGTTTCCTTGGTATGTAATGGAGCAGGACAGAGAGACTGCAGCCACTCACACCAAAATCATGAAGCAAGTAAGTCTTGAGAGGCATCTTTGCTACACTCTAGGGATTATGTCTTTCCTTTCTTTTTTTTCTTTTCTTTTCTTTTCCTCCAGGCAAACTCTTGCAAGCAGGAGGCCCTAGCCCTTTGTGCTTTATGTGTTGTTAGTTACTAGGAACCTGTTGGTGTTGATTTCCCCCAGACTCTCAGGGAAGAGAGTAGTTCAAGTTCATGGAAGTTTCTGTGCTCCTTTCAATGCGGATTTTACCTCTGTCTCCCCACCCAGCTCTTCTGGCCTTCTCCCTTGGGCATCTCAGGTTGTTCTCAAATTCAGCAAGAAACCTCACAGAGAAAGCTTGTCTAAAAATCATCTCCCCTTCCTCCTTGCAAATAGGTACCCCTCCCCAGCTGTGGGTGTTGGGTTCATTAACTGCCTGCTTCCTGGTCTTGACATGCAACCCATACCTGGGAGAAGTGCGCTGCTTGGGTCTCAGGTGCCTAAGTTTGGCCAGAGTGCTGGGTCTTGCATTCCATCCTGACACAGAAGGACCCCAGGGTGGTCACTGTAAAGATCAGTAGTATTTCTTAGGAATGATGGCACACACCTGTAATCACAGAGGGACTGGGAAACTGAGGCAAGAGGATTACAAGTTTGAGCCCAGTGCAAGCAACTTGGTGATTTAGTAAAACCCTGTCTCCAAAATAAATATAAAAATTGTAAGGCTGGGATCTTGGTTCAATTCCTAGTATGGGGGTGGTGGTTGGATTGGAGAAAAATCAGTATCCTGAATCCTCTTTTTCTGCCACTCCAGGGGTGAGCCAAATCAGGCATGTGTATCAATTTACCTGGGCCTGTAGCCTTCTCCTCTCTACTCTGCTGTGTGTCTCTGTTCATCCACACTCCTGTCCATCTAAAGTGCCAGTGGGCTGGGGGCCTTTGGCTTGGGGTGCTGGGAAGTGGGAGGAGCAGTGGGGAGTTGGCCGAGCTTTGCATCCACAGTGACTGCCCTTGTTGTGCTCCGGGCCTCTGTTGAGGTACTGGACTGTGAGTAGAACAGACAGATGAGCACTTGAAGATAGGGTTCTTGGAGTAGGATGGTTTTTCCTCCCGAAGGTCTTCTTTGGATCTGGGCCTGGATTTACTAAGTAGCCAGACCACTTGACCATACTAGAGATCAAGGGGACTTCTAAAGAATGTTACGACATGACTCTTGCACCACCAAAAATGAGGAAGGGGATGCCTCCCACATGCACCTGCCTATGGCAGCAGCTTCTAGGGGTGGGGAGAGGTCACTGCATTTGAGACCTGTAGGAGGTTGCTGACACCTGGAGGCTGGGGCTCTGGAGGCTGGACCACGCATAGCGACTGCTGCCTGGGGTATTGGCCATGGGAAGATGTGAATGATAGAATAGGAGCGTGTCCTACCCCTTTATACACTGGACCATTCCCAAAGATCATTCTCAGTTTCCTTAGCACTCCACTGGGGGCCTCCATGCTTGCCTTCATTATTTACAGTTTTCTTGCCAGTGAGAGTGCTCATGTCTGGAGGAGGCCAGGGGAGATTTTCCCAGGCTCCTGGGCAGACTTAGGGACCAAAACAGTGGAGGTCCCAGCAGGCAATCTCTAGGGTGGTTACTTTTCCTTGTCCTCAGATGGTCAAGGTGGCCTTTTGGCCCTTCAGGTGTGAATGGGCGCATGTTTCCCATCAGCATTCGTTTCCAGCCTCTGCACAAGGCATTTGGTGCCCTTGACTTTGAAATAACTTGTCTTGCTTTTATTGCTGATGGCCAGACCTACGTGGCAGAAGGAAGCCACACTGAAGAGGGAATGGGAAGTAGGAGAGAGTACGATGAGCTGTCCTCACATATCTGTCTGCCTGGTACCCTAGTTTGTCCTGGCCTCCTCCTGAGCATACCCTAATATGATCCAGCTGTAGGTTTTGCTGACTTTATTCACTGCTGGGCTTGCTTCTGAACCTTGGTAGCTGTTGAAACAGGCCTGTACCTTTCATTTGTCAGATACGAATGCCTGTGCTGCTATGTGAATTTGAAATTTGGTGAGAAAATCCTGAGTAATTTGAGGGCCAAGAGTGAGCTTACAGGGCACCTGGTTGAGCCCTTCATTTTGAAATTGAGGACTCCCCAGCCTAATGGGCCTATCTAAGGTGGCACAGCCTGCCTGGGCCTGAGTGCACTGTCCCCACATTACAAGTGGCAGAGGTTGGGCATCTTATCTGCTTGCGGTGTGTGCCCTGTCAGCCCCTGCACATGGATGGCTGTGGGCTCTTGGAGTCTGCAGAGTAGGCTACACCTCCAGCAGTTTCTGAGCAGTGCGGTGACGCTTTTAAGTACTTAATCTGGATTTGGGGTTTTAAATCAAATGAATTTGAAACTCAGCTAGAGTGGGCTCCATGGTCATGGACCTGTGCAGTTTAGAAAGGTTCCACCTGTCTTAATGCTCTGCTGTCACTGTTTGGAGATTTGTAATAAATTTTTGGACAAAAATTTTTATTTTGCCCTGGCCTTTGCAAATGATGGAGCCAGTCCTGAATGTGGGACAGTGCATTAAAATGCCATGGATTTGATCAATCTGTTCTTGCAACTGATTTGAATTTTGGGAACATGCTGTTCCCTGTGAAGAAAGGAGGATTCATTTCTTTTCCTTCAAATACACTGCGTTCTGTTTTCCAAATTAGCTGTACTTATCAACTCTGCTGAGAAATTGGATGGTGGGATTGTTCTTGCTGGAAGGGAAGGTTGGGTTGTTAATCCCACATCCTGGTCCTGATCTCTTGGCCTGGAAGTATGAACTATGTTCCCACAGTGGTGTGGGCTGCAGGGGTCTGAAAGGCTGGGATCAGGAAGGGAGGCCACAGAGGCAGAGCAGAGTTCCAGCTCCAGAACGCCAGATGGATGGGTTATCCTCTTGCCTCTGCCACTTCCAGTTCTGAGGCCTTGAGCAACATGCATTCCTTCTCTAACCTTCTATTTTTCCATCTTTCTGTAGGGTGAGCCTAAAATCTACCCTGTAGACTTGCAGGAAAAAATTAGAGATCACATTTATGCTTGGCATTGTGTTTGACAGGTAGTAAATAGTAAATGTGCAATGAATAAGTACTATTATTCTTAGTGATATTTTATTGCCGATATCAAAGGTTGTGTGGGATTTAACTCGTTGTGAGGGAGGAGCATAACGTGTTCCATGCAGGAAGGAAATACATACATGAATACAAGGGATTGGGGTGGAATGAAATGTTTTGGAGGCTGAGAGAGAAGTGAGTCTTGGATATTTCTGAAGCAGGAGAAGGGTAACCTGGCAATGCTGAAATGCACTGACTGCGCTGGGCAGAGAGCTGGGTGATGACAACCTTGGCTTTGAGGGTGGGGATACAATTTAGCACTTACGTGCATTAGGTCACTTGGGACTCCCAGTGCCCTTTATATGTTATGTCTCCATGCTCCAGGAAGAAGGGAGGTAGAGGCCTGGACAGGAACCACTGCCTAAAGTGCTGCAGCTATAAGTTGAGACCATACTCTTAAGTGAAATAAATCGGACGCACGCGTTTATATACCACGTTGCTTCTCTGCCGTGAGAAACCGAAAGCGTAAATAATCACCAAAATGTATTATAGATATTGGGAAATGGGAAGAAAATGCTCAAATGAGAAGGGAAGGGGGAGAGGGAAAGGAAAGAAGAGACAGGAAAATCAAAAAGAATAGAAAGAAAAAATGGAAACAGCTTTTGTAAATAAGGGGAAGAGGAATGGGGAATAAAAGAAGCAAGATTTATCATGCGCAGGTACGAATTCCCTGTGATGACAGTGCTCATTATGTATATCTAAAATGTACTAATAAAGTTTTAAGAACCACACACACGAAAAAAGTTAAAATGAGATTTGATACCAGATCTGGCTCTGAAGCCAAAGTTCCATTCACTAGGAGGTTGTGACCTTTCTCATCTTGGGTAACCCTGCTGGAAATGCAGGGCTCAAGGAACAGAGCTACGAACACAGGCACAGCATCTGGTTCCAATGCTGGGATGATGAGGGCCAGATCTGGGGTCAGTGCTGGTTTGTATAGGTGGAGTGTGCGTGGCTGAGGGTCCTGGCTGGCTGGCTAAGGCAGCCTGTTACATGGCTGTAGCTCAGGTGTCCTGCTGGTGAGTCCCAGCTGCCTTGTCAAACTGGGAGCCAGCCATGTGCTGGAGATACAGGGAGGGAATGAGATCTGCTTCCAGGGCAGGAATAGAGACTTTCCATTGGCAGGTGCAAGGTTAAGGGATCTGAGACCTATACAATTCAAGAGATTCTTTAAAAAACTCAGAATTACATGTGCAACATTAAGTATGAATTAGATTAAAAAAAAGACACTATCAGAAGTTAAAATTTCATTTCACAACATCTCTTATACATTTTAGAAGGAACTTGGATGGGTAAAAGGGGGAAGGACAGTAGTTAAAAGGGAAAAAATACAAGTCAGTTATACTGTTAGTATCTCTTAGTTCATTAAAAAGGAAGGTTTGTGTTAATATTGATTAGAGAAATTTTTATGCCCATATCTTATACCCTGAGCAACTACTTTAAAGTTAACAACATGTAATGTATTAACTATTCTTACTTCTCGTATTATTTGTTTTGAAATTTTGTTTTACTTTTTTTCCATAAAATAAAAAAATTAAAAAAGTTAAAATTTCAAAAAGCAAATACCATAACCATCATCACAACATCCAGCAAAACATGATATTAATTAACTGCCAGGTACACCTTCATTTTTTACTTTATTTTGTGGGGGAGGTTTGAGACAGGGTCTCATTACTCAGTTCAGGCTGGTCTTGAACTCATGTAGCCCAGGATGCCCTCGAACTTGAGGTGATCCTCCTGCCTCAGCCTTTGTGCTCACTGGCGCTTTTTAAACACCTCTACCCCCTATATTTTGGTTGTCAGCTGTGATCACTTTTTTATATGGTAATGATTTTCCTACAGAAAAAAAAAGAATTATTATCTTTATTATTATTTATAGTATTTTGATTAATTCAATCTTTTATATTTTCCTGCCACCAATATGCTATCCTTGGAACCACCATACCATCCTGCAGAACTAGGAGCAGAGTGGGTGGTAGGCATGTCCTGGAAACTTCTCTGTATGAGGATAAGGGCAGTCACACAACTAGAGACAGAATGACTGCAGGACATGTAAATGCATCTCATTTAAACCAAACAAAATGATCCCCAGCTGTACTTTCTCCTTGGAGTAGCCTCCCCTGACAAGATAGCTGCTGTGTGGCGGGGGAGCCTATGATCTCAGCCAACTACAAGTTAACTATTTCATTTCTACAAAATTCCCAAAAGCATGTGATGACTATGCTAGGATAGCCCCAGAGCAACAAGCCAGACCTCTGTTGAGCTTCACTGTAAATCTGTCTGCTCTCAACTACTGCATCCATGCAGGGTTCAGCCTTAGGCACTGGAGAGAGCCTGTGAGACATCAGGCAGAGGTTCCCAAACTTTCATGGTTTATAGCACTCTTAGTAATTTTCTGTGGCACCCGCAGGCCAGAAAAGTGGCCCAGGGTTCCATTTGTCAAGTAGTTAGGACCAAAAACTTAGTAAGAATTGTGAAACTGGAAGAAAGAAATTTAACTTCATTTTCCAATAACCACAATTCCCTATGGATGCAATGTGTGTGCCCATTGGGTGCTAAATGACCTTTGAATTCTTGGGGTTATATTGGACACTGTCACCCCAGTTTTTAGTTTGACATTGATTTTTGAGCAGTATGTTCACTTTATCTGAGCAACTTCCAGAAATGCAACTTCACAAATGTATGGAATCATCAAAAGGAATAGCATGCCATCTGACTTCGAAACGGAGGAAACTGGAGCTAGTTTACAAGCTGTCCAATGAGTATGGGTGCCATTGTGTTTCCCCTAAAAAAGGTGGAAGATCCTGTGTTTGCTGCGATGTTCTGTGGTGCTTTGGGGCCTGTGTTGAAGAGCATGGCATTAGGACAGTAGGGCTAACTGTCCTCTTCTTCCTGCCTCAGTTCTAATCTTTACCCAACATTTTCCCCTTAAAGATGAAAGAAACACATATTTCGATGATGTGAAGCAACCCAGTTTTGTGCTTATGCTTTTGAGAGGAACACAGATAATAAAATCTGTGCCTTGGTTCCTGCTACCTTGCAATTTTTGTCTTCACTGCAACAGTTCTTCTGAAATACGTTAATGTATGTCAGGTACAGACAGTGCTGTATATTTACAAGTTGCTCATCCATGAATTCCACCAACCACAGATTGGAAATGCATTTCCTGTAACATGTTATATATATTAAAGTAATATAAAATATGTAAAAGAAAATGGCATCAGTACTGACTTTTGTCACTGTTCCCTAGGCGGTAGAGTATAACAACTCTTTACATAACATTTGCATTGTAGGAGGTATTACAGATGATCTAGAGGTGATTTACAGGATATGGGAGGGTTGTGTAAGTTGCATGCAAATACTGTGCCCTTTCATGTAAGAGTCTTGAGCTCTGCGTTGAGGGGCCTGCAGCCAGTCTTCCGTGGACACTGAGCAATGGCTGAGCTTAGTGGCTTATTCTTAGTAAATACTCCATAATGGGTAATAATTGTTGAAACTTCTCCACGCTGTGTTTCCTTTCTTCTGGAAGGCAGTTGTTGAAGTGGTTCAGAGGTATTACCTGTAAATCCCCAGGGATGATAGGGTCCAAGCAAGCCATATTTATGAAGTTGCTTGTTTAGTTTATAAAGAGGAGAAATGAATCATTTGTTATCTTGGGATGGAATCCGAACAACTTTGAGATTTTCATCTTCACTGCAACAGTTCTGAAATAGGTTAGCTTCAGCTTTCAGTTCTGTGCAGTAATGGAGCAGTTAGAAGGGCTAGACTTTGACCTTGCAGGGGACTTCCCATTCTCATGACCTTCTGCATCAGTTGTAGCCTAAGGGAGCAAAGCAGAGAGCATAGCAGAGCTGCCTGCTTCTGTTGTCTGCTCCATCAGGGTGAGAGCTCAGCTGGGCTGCAGTTCCAGCTCGGTTATCTGCGGACCTAACACCCTTCCCCTTCTGCAGTGGCTGTGGTGTGACCTTGTGAGCTGGGGAGCACAGGTGCAGGTTAAGGCCGGGAAACACTGGCTTGTCTTGTAACCTGCCTGTGATCATGCCTCTGCAGGGGTGGCAATGATGGTGCTGTTGTTAAGAGAAGCCTCCAGGACCCAGATGGATTTGCCAAGGCGATGCCTGCAGCTCTCCCGCTCCATAATCCCGCTATTAAATCAAAGCACTGATATCTGCCAACAGCCTCCTCCTGAGCAGCACCTTTGCCAGTCCTTTTCCTTTTTTTCTTTCTAAACTACATGTCTTGTCTGGGCAAGCACTTCCCAGGCAGTCGCTCATAAAATCAACATAGCAAACACTGAGGTAGGTGGTCTTAGCTTATGCTAGAGACCTGGGACTAAGCTGAGGCCGCACGCCCGAGGCCAAAGTCTATGCTTGATTCTCACTTGCTGAGTGCCCCAGCAGCTGCAGTGTCGATTCCCTGCCCCCATTCCTTGGATAGTGGGTAGCAGGTTGCCATACAGCTAGTGTGCCCCCACCACTGGGACATTCCCACCTGGATTGACTCCTCTGCAAAGAGAACAGTTGACCACAGTTGAGATCACAGCAAACAGGGCCAGCGAGGGTATCTGAGACCAGATGGCCACAGCAACTCCCTCTGGTTTGGGAGACAAGCCTTGTAAGTGGAACAGGAATCTGACACTGAGCAGGCTGCTTTTAGAGACACTTAAAATTCTCATTCTGGAATTGCATTAAGAGAAGCCAAGCATTTCTTCTTGCTTAGGTTGACATTTTGTCCATCTTGGAACAATTACTAGTTGAAGTTCCTTGGGTTCAGTTTTTGCTGTTTTGTTTCCTCATGATTGCTGGCTGCCAAGTGATGTCAGTGGAGGTTGGGGGTCATCTTTTCATCTGACTTGCACAATTAAGGCTTATCACTTGGGCTTTTCAACTCTGTCCATCCCTGTACTGCTCCTCCTTTTTCTTTGGTCATTTGCAGAATTGGAAGAGCCCAGCACCCATCCCCAGTCCCATGTGCTGTTTGTCTTGTGCAGCCTGCTGGGGTGAGAGCAAGAGACACGGACTGGATCCGAGTCAGAGCTGGAATCAGTGCTTCAGCTCATTCTGGAGGCAGTAGCCCCATTCTGTGGGTGGGGAGGTGGGAGCCGCCGCACAGACCGAGGGTGGACTTCAGGCCTCTTAGTGCCCAGGCAGATCTGCTCTGTAAGCTTTCCTGGTGGACAGCCCCTGGAGCCGCTTTTTCTAGGTTATGAGAAAGCATCTACTTTTCATGTGAGCTAGAAAACCTCACATTCAGCTTTACCCCTGATGGGAGTGGATTTTCCCTTTCCTACTTGGGAAGTCAGAAAGAGGAAGTGAGTTAAGGATACTTATTGGCAGGACTGTAGCCACTGTGCTTTTCTTGAGAGTCTTCGGAATGCCATGCCCCTTGGGGGTTGTTGGCCTTGCTGGAATTAAACCTCTGCTTGGCTCTTGCTAAAAAAACTGGAGCCGAGAAGCCTATATGGGTTTGTTGACAGCTATGTCTGGTTGATGTTACCCGAATCTGCCTTTGGAACAAGGTTTCCACCCCCTAGTTAAATCTCCCATGGGAGTCCTCAGGGAGATGCACCCGTTCATCACAGTTACTAGGAGACCATGGAGGGTGATGCACAGAAGCGAGGCCAGTACCAAAAAGGAGAAGTTGTGAATTTGGTGATTTTCTTGCTATGTGTGATCTTTATTAAGATTTAGTGTCCTCAAAGAAGTTACTCAAAGTATCTGAGCCTCAGTTTCCCCAAACACAAAAAGAATACCTGATTCTCCCCTGCTAGAGAAAGCAGGAAAAATTAAAATGAGGTAGCATGTGAAAGTAGTTTGAAGACAGAAATAATAAACTGATGCTATCATGAGTTTGTCAAGTTAGTTTATTTTCCCTAGTAATTGCAGATCTTTGAACCTGAGAATACCATGCTATGCAGAGATCAGATTTCTGCCCTGAGATAAAGCAGCTTAGGAAGTGGAGCCAGGCTGGAAAGTGCCCTTCATTATTAAATGCCCCCTCACTGCCAGCAGGGGAAACACAGGAGCTGCAGGCTGGCCCCAGGAAGTCCCTGGGTCCAGTGGTATTGAGTTGGGTTACCACAATTCCTGGTGGTACAGCAATCTAGAGATGCTCTGGAGCTGCTGGCTGAGCCCGTGGCTGTACAGCTGTGATGGGTCACAAGAGGGCTTGGAAGTGTCCCAGCATTACTCAGTCTGGGGGATGGTTGTCTCCTTCACACTGAAGGAGATGCGGGTGTATGTGTGACTGTATGCATGTGTGTGTGAGTTTGTGGGTAAGTGCACATGTGTTTGTGTGCAGGTACACACATGTATATGCCTGTACAAGTATGGATGTGTTTGAGCATATATGCATGTATGTGTGCATGTTTATGTGTGCACATGTGAGTGTGTATCTTTTTGCCACAGTGCATTTTGGCTCCACTAACCCACATCTTTCTCCAGGTGACTGTGGCACAAAAGTCAGTATCATTAAATGTCTATTTGTTTTTATTCTCAGGGCAGGAAGATCCCAACAGTTTGCGCCATAAATACAACTTTATTGCTGACGTGGTAGAGAAGATTGCTCCTGCTGTGGTTCACATCGAGTTGTTTCGCAAGTAAAGAGGGGGTTCCTTTTTTTCTGTAACTTATACAGCTTTTAGTGATAAATGCCCTCATTAGCAAAACATCAGAACTATTTTTCTGAGACACATCAAAGTGTCAAAGTGTCACTGAACTAGATTCTTGTATTGCGATAAAGATTTCTCTCTTAGTATATTTTTCCATCTGACTACTTAAATCTGCACTCTTGACCTTTCAGATGTTTTAAGAACTTTTGGCTCTGAAGAATCTCTAAGAATAGTTTTTAATTGGAATGTTTTAATGCATTGCCAAAATTGACATAATGTTTAGTTTTTTAGATGTTAGACCCTGCACGTAAGGAAACGAGTACAGATGTGTGTTGCTCCTGCAGAACATTAGTCCCATGTGTTGAAGTCTCATTGTAAGGTGTTTCAGGTTTAACAGTGCTGTCCCTTTGGGTCCCAGGCTGCCTTTTTCTAAGAGGGAAGTCCCAGTGGCCAGTGGATCTGGGTTCATCGTGTCAGAAGATGGACTGATTGTGACGAATGCCCATGTGGTGACCAATAAACACCGGGTCAAAGTTGAACTGAAGAGTGGAGCCACCTATGAAGCCAAAATCAAGGATGTGGATGAAAAGGCAGACATTGCACTTATCAAAATTGACCATGAGGTGAGTGCGCACCCAGTGTCTTCCAAACGTGTGGGCAGCACACCGCTAGCTAACCTACTGAACTAAGTTCTCAGGCACCCCAGCCAAACTCTTGTCCTGATCCAAAGATGGCAGAGGAACCTAGGCTCTCTGATTGCTTGGGGTGCCCATGGGGAGTGCTGTAGATCTTGAACCACTTGGGTCTGTGCCTTACACAGGGGAACTGTGTAAGGGAGAGAAGAGGCTCAAGGAAGCTTCTAGAAGAAACTTGCTACCTGATCAGAAAGTTTAAAAATGGCACCTTGCACATTTATAAAATAAAGTAACAGGTTCGTAGAGTGAAAATTGAGTCTTCCAGCCACACATGATGTGGAGGCATCTGTTAAAATTTGTGTTCATTTCCACAGATATATCATGGGTCCTACACATAAGATGCACAATGTGCTGAGTTTCAGAGTGAGCCATCCTTATTGTGTAAACAGCTGCTTTGAAAACAAAGCAGGTCTACTGAATTAGAGTCTCTGTAGGGTTACTAGAGATGTTTGCACAGGCAGTTTTTCATAGGCAGAAAGTTTTCGAAATGGCTGACTTAAAGATAATGGATTTCTTCTCTGTAGAACTTCTCAGAGCCGTTAGTATGTTAATGTGCATGTGGCTCACCTGCCAAAGGGAGTAGACTGTAGTATTTTCCCCAATTACAATTCTCTGTGTGTACAGCTGTGTGTGTGGGGTGGGGGGTACAACTGAGAAACTGCTCAATTTGGTAAATGTTATATTTGAAAATGCTTTCAGGGCTAGGGATGTAACTCAGGCTCTGGTTTCAATCCTCAACATTATCAAAGAGAAAAATGCATTCTATCTGAATATTCTCCTAGTAGTCATTTTTGCTCTGTTGATGCATTTAGCAAAATCTTCATACATGAAATTAAATCTAGTCCATGCCGGATCATCAAAAACTACTCCTGCTTGTCTTGTTGATTACAGAGGTGAGTTTGTTGTGCGACAGGTGCACTAAGATTGCTTTTTGTAGCTATTTCATGTCCTTCCCGTTTTCTAGATTTCGGATGGAGAAAGAATCAGGTTAGCTGGGATCTCGTCACCAGTGCAGGAAAAGACCATGGACTGAGAGTTAGGAAGAGCTCTTTATCAGCTGTTTCTTTGCTCTGCCTCACTGTTGGTCTTACAAACAGGTGTGGCATTTGACAGGCTGTTTGTCAATGGAAATAGTTCTGTGTACTGTCTGGGCACTAGGATTCTGGATTTTTTTTTTTTCTTTTTTAACAGCACCAGGCTGCTTCACAGCCAGACTTTGAGAACACCATGGCCAAGACATTTACACCCTTCCAGCAGCATATTTCCTTTACCTGTCTGAGGCTATATAGCCAGACACAGGCTTAAGAGGTTTGAGAGCTCTTTGTGAAGTCACAATTGTGTGTTATATCTGTTCGGTAACTGTGGAATTTCTAGCAACAACTCATCTTTCAAAATGTATCTTTTGGTTACAAGATTGTTGCGCCAGGCTCTGCCTTTATTTCTCTGTGAGAAAGCTATTTTATCTCCATTCTTTGGAGAAAGAAATAAGGCTCAGAGAATATAAGTAGCCTGTCTGAGGCTGCACAACTGTACCTAATTACCCCAGCCTCTTAAGACAGCCAGGGTGCAGTTCCCCAAGTACCCAAGACTATTCACAGGGGTGCAGCCCAGCCTCTGCTTGTGATGGGACAGCTTGGCCTTAAATAGGCCCTGCCAGACTGGTGTGCCTGTTTAGTAATGCTGCTAGAAAGGTGTGCAGGATGTGGTAGTCTAACCAGAAGGAGGCTTCCAGAATAGCACAGCCTGTGGCCACACGTGGGACTGTGAGCTTCACTGAGCACTTGAATGGCAGCCAGCATGGGGGCCAGGGTCATCTGTAGGCAGTGCTCTGGCCTGCACGGTACGTGCGCTTTCCCCACAGAGTAATTCTGGGTTTGGAATGTGTGGGTGTATACCGTGCAACTGCTTCTGGCCCAGGGATATTCTGTTCAGATTTTGAGCTAAAGTGGGGATGAGCTTGAGTCATCCCTGGCACATCCAGTCAAGAAGTGGAGGATCCCAGCAGAGGAGGTGCGCAGAGGGTTTTGGACCTAGCTCCCGTTGTCCCTGGGAGTCTAGCTCTATAGCCAGCAGCATGCTGTTTGACATGGGTTGCAAGTGCTCCAAAAAAGCGTCCTTGAAAATTTAGAATTGAACGATGCGGCTGTTTGAAATGGAATCGGAAATGAGGGGATATTAAATTGCAGACACCCACACAAAAGCCCAGTTTCCACTGACTAAACTGCTTTTTTTTTTCTCTCTCTCTTTTTTTGCTGATAGTTAGAAGTAGGGAGAGAAAAACATCTCTTCCAGCCCTTTCTCTTTTGTCCACTTGTTTTTATGAGAGTCAGTTTGGCTTGTCAGAAGGCTTCATTTGGAAGGAACCGGCACGTAAGCTAACAAGTCCTAGCACTCAGCATGTGAGGTCATGGGTGCAGCAGGCGGCAGATGGGCTGTGAGCTTGCCTGGCATTGTGTCATTTTAGGGACAGGGACAACACCAAAGAAACAGATCAGGGAAACTCAGAGAAGGCAAAACAGGAACCAAAAAAATTGGAATCTGGGAAGGAAAATCAGACCAGTGGCACCTTGTCTCATGAGGCTGTGGGTCAGCCTTCCTGGGGCTGTGTAAGAATAATCTGATGAAGTTAGTGTGGCTACTCACTTAGTGTGGCCACCTACGATGTACATGGGCCCAGTGACCAACCTGGTGGCTCATGATCTGGGCCCAGTCCCTCCTCAGCGTCCTGAATTCCCTTGGCACTGCCATTGTTCTCCCTAACTATGGCATCCTTGACACTTTTAAACTAAGTGGAAGGTACTGCAGACCTCTGCTGTTGTCACATGATAATGACCTAGCTCCTTTTCTGGGAGCAGCAGCCAGCATTTCCTTCCGGAAGCTGCCTCTTTCCCATTGGACAGCCAGGGTAGGACCTTTAGTTGTGTGTCTGCCTCTCCTGTGGGCAAGATGTGGACACTTGATCGGTGAGGGGAAGCAGATGTTCTGCCTGGAATTGCAAACGCAGCTGCACACACCCATAATGAATGAGCACAGGCTTGGTCTTGGTGGCCCCTACAGTGCCTGGCTGAGCGCTGCCTGAGCTGCAGCACTGGGGCTCTGAGCCTGCACTTCCTCCCCCTTTTGGAGCCCTCTCCAGGTCTTTATGGGCTAGGAGTTGCTTGCCTTGCAATTGCTGGAGTTGTTTCTGGGCTTGGGACCAAAGAACTCTTTTGCTTCTTTCTGCTGAGTAGACACGTGTGTACTCATTTGCTGCTGTGTGTTGAGACTCTGGAGAACATTTGGAGAAGTCTTATGGGTGGCCCCAGCCTGCTGCCCCCACTGCGCAGGAGGAGGGGGGATCCTCTGCACGACTGCCCATGCTTTCCGCCTGCCTGCTGTCCCTTCTTATGCTTCTGTCCTAGAATTGAAAGTTCCTTTTCTTAGGGACCTGGATGGGGCTGTTGTTAGTCTGGGATGGGAATACAGCCCCAGGAAGTAGGGGGAGCATGCACATAAACATTTTAATGGAAAGCAGCTTTGAGGGGAAACTAGTTCAGCTTTGGACACAAACTATTTCCAAATGTGTTTAATATGTGCCACCGGCCATGTGTGCAGAATACTTGTTTAATTTTTATTCAGTGGCAGCATTTTGTCTGTGCAGTTTAGAGAAAGACAGAGATATGGGACTGGAAAGGTGAGAAATGTAAAAAGTGAGCTATTTGGTGGTTTTTTTTTTTTTT
>RJWT010024357.1:0-16508 GCA_004365215.1 Cuniculus paca | reverse complement strand
CATTTTTATTTCATTTGTACCGACCCCTGCTTCTTCATTGAGGCCTATCATGCTTAAATTATTTCTCTTTGCCTTGTCTTGCAGCTGTTGAATTGTTATTTCCTGGTTCTTTGTTATTTTTAAAAATCTTTCCTTTTGCGATCGCTAGCTACAATCCTGTCTTCAAGGTCTGAAAGTCTATCTTCAGTCTGTTTCAAGTAGTTTTGTCAGCTTTCAATCAACTTCTTAATTTCCTGGATATCTTTTTGAATCTGTTTCATGCATTGTAATTCCTTTCTATACCGTTCATTCAATGTTTCCATCATTTTCTTATGCTCTTCTTTTTTTATCTAAGTCTTCTTTAGATATGGTTAGGAATTCTTTCATTATGTTTTTCATTTTTTCTTTCACCTGAGATACTATTTCTGATCTGATTACTTTTACAGTCTTATGTGGTTGCTTCTTTATTTCCGTTATTATCCTCTCAGAGATTTCAGGTGTATGACTTTCATTTTCTTCCATGACTGTATCTCCCAGATTTGCTCTCTATGGGCTGGAAATCTGAGATTGCCTTTTGAGCCTTCCTCTTGTCATTCTCCTGGGTTCTCCCAACAAGCTGGTTGTAGGGTCCCAGGCACTTCCTGCAAAGGCGGCCCCTCCGAGGTGTAGGGG
The DNA here is from genome assembly GCA_004365215.1 of Cuniculus paca. NCBI lineage: Eukaryota > Metazoa > Chordata > Mammalia > Rodentia > Cuniculidae > Cuniculus > Cuniculus paca. The sequence goes on along the minus strand of RJWT010024357.1, from coordinate 15,857 downwards.
AATGGGACAGACACCTGGGTTCCTCTGACCCCAGCTTTACAGGGAGGTAACAGGATGTGAGGTGGGCTTCTCCAGACCTGTGCAGCTACACCGAGGCTTCCCCAATGGCCAGAGGTGCGTGTTAGTGTGGCTGCTTCTCTCAGCCTGTGTGTGTATCCTGGGACTCCCGCGATGGTGGCAGGCACACAGGGGTGTGTTTGTCTAATTCTCCCGGTGGGTGCTGGCTACCCCAAGGAAGCAAGGGCCTCCATTGGCGGCCGGCTGGTGTGCGGGGCCTACCTGCCTGCGTGTCCCTGCTCCTGCTGGCTGCCAGGAAGCAGGTCTCCTATTGTCAGTGGCCAGTGGGCAGTGGTGGATCTGCCTTTTCTCTCTGCTGTGGCTCCACAAGTATTTTCTTTCTTTTTTTTTGTGGCACCGGGAATTGAACTCATGACCTGGTGCTTGCCAGGCAGGCACTTATGCCACTGAACTAGATCCCCAGCCCTCCACAAGTATTTTCTTACATAGTAAGAAATAGATTTCCTACAGGGTTTTGGTGCCAAGCTAACATAAGATAATGTACATGATATAAGTTTGATTACATACAAGGCAGTCATTAGACTTGAAGGCTACAAAGCATATACCGTAGATAAATGCTTATTTAATTGTGCAAAAGGAAAAATTCATAATTTGAACTAAATGCTTCAATCACAACTAGGTAAATATAACTTAAACAAATGAAATTAAAAAAATGGAATAACATGGATTTTCACATGCTAAGGGAAAAGGGAACATATCTCTTTAGGTCAAGAGCAGAACTACTTTGGACAAAACTTCCCAAATACTGAACACAAGATACTCCAATAGTAGACTACAATAAAGATGTTTTTTTTTTAAAAAAGCTATATTATAATGTATATACCCTTCTGCCCAAAGAGAACTCAAGAATACACCAATACAGAAGAAATAGAAACTAAAACCTTCCCATTTCCAACAGCTAGGAGGAATTACAAAAACCATTGAATACTCTGAGAAATCCCTGGACTAAAGTTTAGGTACTATTAGAAGTTGATTTTTTATTTATGGTTGAAAAGAGCTAGTAAAATTAATCAGAAGACTCTGAGTCACTGAGTTATTGTCTTGGTTTACTTTCTCTTGTTGCTGAGACAAACAGCTGACACCCAAAATTAGGGAAGAAAAGGTTTATTAAGCTTCCAGTTTTTGGTGGTTTCAGTGCATAATCAGTTGGCTCCAAAGCAGGGTGGCATGGCACTGGGGCAACACTTCAAGGCAGCAGCCAGAGCAAAAAGAGAGACGTGCAAACCTCTTCTCTACCCTTAAATTGTACACAGGCCACGTCCCCCTTCAGGATGGGTCTAACACTCACAAAATGTCCTTGTCTTCCTTTGCACAGGATGAGGATATTTACAAAGTAAGAACCCTGGATCCCTGCTGAGTCTCTCAGTTGAACTTCTAAACTGCACAAGTTGACACAATGTATCAACCACAACAGTTACAAAAAGCCCTTGAGATTTCCAATGATTTGCCATACAAATTGCTCTGAAATTCTAGCTCAATTTCAGTCATTTCAGCGTGACCTAATGCTACAGCGACTCCTTGCTGGGGATATGCCTATTTCCCTCATGAAGGCATCTTTCTTTCTGTCTGTGCATCCTGTTTCAATCTTTATTTCTTTCACTCATCATACGCTAGGGTCCCTGTTGAGAGGAGGACTTGTCAACCACAGTTCCTCCTGACAGCCCTCTCCCAAACCATAGACGCTGTGTGACATTAATGGAAGGTGATCTTTTTGAAACTCCGAGAGACTCTTGAAAATGTAATCCACAGTGGTTTTTTTGTTCAACTGTTGAAAAATATTTATAAAAGAAATAGTAGATGCATGTTTATCATCCAACAGAGTCCACTGAATCATATGGTTGTTTTAAGAAGAGAATTGGAGCTGGGCGTGGTGGCGCACTCCTGTAATTCTAGCACTGGAGGCTGAGACAGGAGGATCGTTGCAAGTTTGAGACCAGCCTGGGCTACAAAGTGAGCTCAAGGTCAATCTGAACTGCATAGTGAGACCTGTCTCAAAAAGGGTCAGGGATTTAGCTCAGTGGCCTAAGCTCCTGCCTGGCAAGCATGAGGTTGTGAGTTCAATCCCTGGTGCAAAAAAACAAAAAAATTTGATTTAGTGAGAGTCTGACCATTGTCTTTTAGGGAAAAATGCATGTGGTATAAGTTCAAATGTTTTAATATTAACATATTTGATTTGTTAAAGATAATAAAGCTGTATCTTAGACTTTGCCCAAAAGTCTAGAAATATATATATGCTTGCTCCTAGTATATTTCATCATGACCTATTTTAATTTTTAATTTCCCCTTACTGATGCACAATGATAATATTTTATATTATGAATAGCTGGCATCTCATATATGAATATTCTAATGAGTCTGAAAAATATTAGCCATCCTTAAAAACAAGCTACTTTAATTCACAATTAATATATTTCTCTCTTGCTGGAGTTATAATACTCAGTCCATGTTTAAATATTTACACCATGGACCTTTTCCTCATGACAGCATGAACTTCTCCTTGTCTGATGAACTTTTTATTTGCTTTAACTCTTTGCATACGCACTTGCATATAGTGTTGCACTATCTAACTGACGGACATTAGAGCAATGTCTGTCTCCTCTGCTCCGAGTTACAGGGCCATTCCCTACAGTGAGCACTGCAGATGTGCACAGTGGCACCTAAGATATTGTAGGCACGTTTTTTGCTGTAAGCCTAAATTGGACTGACAAGATTTTTGCTCATATTCCACTGGGGTGTTTTCCTTCCAAAAATATTCAAAGCAATAAGCAAACTACCACAAGCCCTGTTTTCCTGACAAGGAGTGAGGAAATTTCCATAGATTGAACCTTCTCTTCTCATCTAAGAGGCATGTGTAGACATTTACCCAGGTCAGATGCCAGGCATGATTTTAGGCCTCAGTTATGTCATTCTAAGTACATTTCACTTTATTTTACTAAATTGGCCATTTCAACCAGTCTTTAAGGTCTTTGTCTCAATTGCCCTAATACTTTAAAGTTTTGAGTCAAAGAGGATTGGCAATTTAAATATGTCATAAATTCAAACTGCTCTTGAAAATAGTAGCCTTGTACAGCTCTTGTAATATGCAATGAAAAACAGTGGTAGATTTTTGGATTTGTTAATACAGCTTACAAAAAATGATGTTTTGAGCCACAGAAAATGTAAAGTCAAAAAATTTATTTATTTTTTTTAAAAAGACACTTATATATTAATCCTATTGAACTTTATTATACATCTACCAGGCTTGGTTATGTAAACTCATGACCCTGAAATGCAGAGTTTAAATGCACCACTCAATTACTCTCTGGTACACTCTGCAGCCAAAGACGTATGTTTCATAGTGCAGTTGACTGGGTGTAGTTCAACCTTCAAACACAGTGCTTGTGAAAAGTTGCAAAAGACGTGTTCTTGTGTATAGTATACATTACTGGTCTCTAAAATGCTGAGAAAAGAATTTACTCTTCGTTTTGATTTAGAAACCAACCCAATTTACAAAAGCACTTACTAGGTCCAAAAAACTGTTAATAGGCCCTTGGGAATAACAAGAAAAGAAACATAAATTAACTTCTCACTCCTATTTCTTTAGTGTAGCTATTTTATGATATATTGGAGTGTAAAGAAATGATAACTAAAATTGGAAAGAAAAATTACTCCTTAATATGCTGTAGCTTTTAGAAATATAGAAAATTTCTTTTGGGCACATTTAATCGTCATTATAGGATCTCTATCCTTTTCGGTTCTCTTCTGATTTTCTAACAATTTGTGAAAATGAAAAAGGCCAAGTTGCTATAATCTGCAGTCATTTCATATGTTTTATTGTCTATGAAACTTTCTTTTTTTTTTTTTTGCAGCACTGGGGATTGAACTCACGACCTTGCGCTTGCTGGGCAGGCGCTTAGACCGCTGAGCTAGATCCCCAGCCCTGTTTTTGAGACAGGGTCTCACTATGCCATTCAGGCTGGCCTTGAGCTCACTTTGTAGCCCAGGCTGGTCTCAAACTCACAACGATCCGCCTGTCTCAGCCTCCCGAGTGCTGGGATTACAGGTGTGAGCCACCACGCCCAGCTATGAAACTATTCTTAAGGATAAGTTAGGAATTGTATGTATAGTTGGAAAAAATTCTTAAATTACAATGTTGTTAATCTCTTAAGTACAAAATTTACTGTGAAAGTATTATGTCTGATCTTACATTTATTTTAAAAAAATCAAGGTTTTAGCAAAGGGAGAAATATTGGAAAAAGTAGGTATTCATACAGAATTCGAATAGGTGCTTTCTCCATTCTTGTACTACCAGTTCATTATGGTAACAGACGTGGCATCCTTTATAGATCAAGGCTCTGATACTATCACAAATGTTGGCAGGGCTTCAAGCTAGAATTAAGGGCTCATTGTGTATGTAAATTTGGGGTCTTGGTGTTATTAGCAAAGATTTTTATTAAGGAAGAAGGCTATTTTATATTTATACTGGGGCTGTTCTCAACTAGTATAGTCTGCCAACTGAAGAAACTCCATTAAAACCAAGGAATCCCTAAAGGTCTTTCCTGAACTATCAATATCAAAATATGTTTCTATGTAGTTTTCTATAATTTACCCACTACTCAGAATCATGTTAGAGCAGGCAGACACTAGGTTTGATATGATCCCTATTCTACATGTGTACTTAACACAGAATGGATTGAATGAGTAAATGTCTGAATAAAACAACCAAAATAAAGACTAAGTATGACCAGTATCTATTTAAAAAAAAGAAGTCTGCCTTGAACCTGGATGTCTGCTCTACAGATATCTGAGTCTTGAGATGATTCACTCAGAGGACAACGACATGGACCCACACTCCTTTGGCATTTATTCTTCCTAAGACCCCCTGGTCAAAGGCCTTTGAGTGACATCAAAGATCCCTTTCATAGAACTCTGTCTTTCTTCAACTGATTATTATTAAGTGAAGTTTATCAGCCCTTAGGTTTTCAAGCACTTCTTTAATGCTGCTCTTAGGCTCCTGCATTAGCTTTCTCATCATGGAGACATCACTGAGCAAGCACCCACAACTTATAGGAAGAGAGGTTAATTTGTTCATAGTTTCAGTCCATGGTCTGCTGCCTTCAAGGAGAGACATCATGGTAGAAGGGCATGGTGGACCAGAGCTGCTTAGTTCATGGCGGCTAGGAACCAGAGCAGGGCAAGATGCCAGAGTGGACAGGGTGAAGGGTCACCCCTCTGTCCAGGCACACTCAGAAGCATGTTGCACAAATCCCATGTCGATCCTAACGCCAATCAAGTTGGCACTCCGCCTTGATTGCACAGCTTCCTTGAGTCCAGGGAACAGGGTGTGGGTGGGGAACGCTGGGCTCAGTGGATGGATTCTTGCTTCCCATTCTCTTTCTTTTCACCTCTCTCCTCACCCCTTGACATCATTCACAACTTCTCATGACCTTTGTGTGAAGTTTATGGTATCACACATCCACAGATGGAACTGTGGGAAGTGCTACTGTGTTTTGGGGGCATTGTTGGTGAGCTCTCACTTTAGCACATTGATGTAGAAGCCATGTCTTTTCCCAGCCCACACGAAGGTGCTTCTCTCACTGGATGTAAAGAGCACTTTTTATTTGGCTCAGTGGTTTTACTACTGGTGGAAACATCCCATTACATTTTCTCATCAGGCCATAAGAAGAGAAATTCATTATGTGAAGAGAGACAAAGTAAAGGTTTACTATATAATCAATCAGTGGTAATACATCCTGTTTGTCTTGCTAGGTAAACTGCTCCCGAAATGTAGCAACAAAAGAATTTCTGGAATCATAAAAATAATCCCCCAAATATGCACATTTTGAGAGATCATTAATCATAATGTTTATCATGCTTTATGGGTATATGTTTATAAAGTTAAATCTCCATAAAATTCCTGAAGCCTAAACAGCTTCTATGAGTAACAGTGGGCATACTGTACTTCTAGGCAGTTCTGTGGTCTCATTGATTTAGTATTTAGGTTTATCTCTGGTATTATTTGAACTTTGCAATTCCACATGTGAAAAAAAAAAACCTGCAACAAGATTGATATGATGGCTTCTTCTCAGATCGGTGAAAGAATAGTGGATTAAAGTCTAGTCCCAAGCAGCAATGAGAGCTTGCATAAGTCATTCATTGTATCTGGGTCTGAGTTCTAAATGTGCAAAATACAGTTTGTGCTCTGTGATTTCTAAAGTCTCTATCATTTAGTCCACAAGTGTGACTGAGATCTGAAACTCTACTTTTACAACTAGGGTCTGTTTTTTCCAAGATTCAAAATAATGTGGTGCGCTATGTTTGTTTGTTTGTTTTTTGTGGTTAGGGATCAAACTAGGGCTTTTACAGCCTAAGTGTGTGTTCTACCACTGAGCTATAAACCTAACCCCTATGATGGAAGTTTTAAAATTTTTCCTTCCCTGGACACCATCAATTTCCATATTAATTTTAAAAATGTTATTCATACAAATTTTCTTATCTCCACTCTCCATGTTTACTACTTCCTGAGTCTCTTCTGTCTCTAATTCCATATTCTTTTAAGAAAGCCACAATAGATTATAAATAGAAGATAACTTTAAGTGTCAATAACAATGAAGTGATAAGAACCTGAATATACAAATGAACAATGGTGAAACCATTTTTAAAAAGAGCACTTTGAATCAGAACCTATAGAAACCTGCCCAGGAAACCAACCCCTTATCTACAACAAGTAGCCAAGGAAATCAGCCTACTATAGGTTAGACTTAGAGTCAGACTGCAATTACTTTTAATCCAGAAAGATGAATGATTTCTTTACTAATTGGTCAAAAATGACTCAAGACTTGATTGATAACACATAACCTCCCTAATTTTTGTGCAACCTTCCAGCTGAGTGACCAACTAAAGAAAGCTAAATATATTCCCATGACCATCACAGAGGACACCCTGCCTCTAAGCCTCCTTCTTACAGCCTCTCCTTGCTACAGATTCAAATCAGGACACAGTTGAAACTTCCTTTCTGTACTACAAAGCTGTTCTACTCCTCTTCCTCCTTTGAGTCTCTGTCAGAAAGTAGACTCTGCAGGTGACTCTGGATACACAGCTTTTGTTCATTCTCTTTTGGTTGGTCTTTATTTTCACAGTGAGAATAAAAAGAGAGAAAGCACTGAGTTTCAACTAGGTGCTCAGTTGGGGCAAACTTTCCACATTTCTTTGGTTAAAGTTCTTGGTAGCTATTATTTAAAATTATGTATTAAAACCTACTACTCTCCTGCGTGCCTAATACTCATTTGTACTGAGGATGTGGGTTTACCCCATTCTCTTGGGGGAAAAATAAGACCAAGAAGTCCCCCAGCATCTGTCTTATGAACATTCACTCTAAATACCTATGGCCTCATCCATTCAGTTCCTCCTTCCTTCTGGTTACAACCACAAGTAGACATTTCTTCTGTGCAAGGCTCAGAATCCCACTGTCCTCAAATTTCTCAGTGTAGATCTACAGATTATTTTCCACTCTTTCTGGTATCTTCAAACTTTTCTCCTCATTTCTTTCTACAAACATTCAGAAACATCCAAGGCTCTACCAGCTTAAACTCTCTCAATTCCTCCCCTAAACCAAGTCTCTCTCAGTTATTAATCTTTTTTTTCTACTTTAAAGCCCAAATAATGGGATATCTTCTTGTCCATTTCCATTCATGTCCAGCCTGCTGCAAGTTCCTCTCTGTTATCTCACTAAACTGTACTAAGATAACCAGTTGTTTTCTTTGCTCCAAACAAAATTGTAAATTGATTGCCTAGTACTATGACCGATCATGCAGTAAACCCTTATATTTCTAGGTTCCTTAATTTTAAAACTAGCTCTTTACTGTAGAGCTATGCATTGGCATGTAGCTTTCCTGAAATTAACAATTTATCCCTCACAACAACCTGATGAACTAAGCATTCCTACTACTATTCCTGTTTTGGAAATGAGCATTCACAGCGAAGGTTAAATATCACCCCCAAAGGGTAAACATCACGTTCTCCCTCTGAGGTATCAACAGCATCAGGAAAACGCCCTGAAGAATTCTTAGCATATTTTCTGGCACATGAAAAAGAACTCCGTATATGTTGGGTATTATTTTTTTTTCTAACCATTTAATAGTGTCTGACATGTAGAATATACTTAATAAACACAGACTGATTAAATGTGTCAGAGAGGTCATAATAATGATGCTCAAATAATTGTTCTTGGTGTAAGTTGTGCCTTTCTAAGCCTTTCAAAGCAAGCAAACCTAGAGGCACATGGACGGTTTTACATGATCACACTGACTTTGGGGATGCATAATAAAAGTGTTTTTATTTTTTTCCTTCTCTGTAGTAATTACTCATCCATTTCTAAAAAAGAAAAATTATAGAGAGTGTTTTATGGTTATATTCTTTGTTAGGAAAGGATTTGCCTTTATCTCATTAAGGCAAATATTAGTTTGTAGGTGCAAATTGAGAGGGAGAGCAGCTCAGTTTTTTTTTCCTATTATTGATGTGTATAAATATTGAAATTCATGTGATTTAAATTTAAAAATCTGCTACTCTATGAAAATAAAGTGTAATTACAGAGTTGAACAAAACAAAAGGGGAAATGTGAGCATAGATTTACTGATTTATTACCTTGCCTGTCCTCCCCCTGGAATCAGTTTATGCTGCATTAAGAGAACAAAGACAGCTGAGGAACAATAGGCTATTCACACAAATTATAAGGAAAGGGACACCCTTCAACTTCAGGAACTAAGCCAAGGGAGAAAAGGGAAGTGAGATCCTATAAATACTACACTGTAACAGAGCTCCTTAAATAGCACCATTAAAATGAAAGGATTTATATCTATTTATCATTCTGCCTCAATATTATTATATTCATAGGCATGTTTCCTCCAAAGATAGTTACTAGTTAGCCAAAATGTCCTAGGAAAACTTGCTTATCAACTGGAAGGTATCTTTCCTTAGTGAAAGAGTAATGATATGTGGTAGTATGCATGGACATTCTATTACTTTAATGATATTGCCTTAAGGAAAGAAAAGTATACTAGAATCTGGTGAGGGTAGGAGGGAGAATAGGATGTAAACAGACTAGCAGGTGCAGATTTCACTGAGTTTCTGGCTCAAGGTACACTATAAACAAAATTTTTGGTAAGCAACCTGTAAACTGATAAAAAGGAACTCAGAATCAAATTTGGAGGGGGAAGGAAAAGAATCACCTGGACAAAGTAGCAAAAGCAGGTATCACAGTTGGATGTACTGTCTTTCTGAATGTCATACTGAGGTATGAGGATATTCTAAATTTCTCAAGGAAGTTATCAAGAACACTCCTCATGTAGCAGGTCCTGTAAACCCATACACAGAAGTATATTTAAAAATACAAACAATAGAATACTACATTTTACCTTAGTAGACTAAACATTACTAATTTATAACTCTGAGGGATAGGATCAGCACTGCAAAATACAAATGGAAATGTTTCCTTTATTCAAGTGAGTATTTCAAAAGACTTCAAAACATGAAAGCTAAAGGTCTTAAACATCATAAAACCAAAAAGTACCATGTTCAGTAATAAGGGACTATGAAGCTCTGTTTGGAGCAAAAGAAGCAGAGTTTACTTCTGCCTGGAGATGGGTAACATCAAATACTTGACTCTTGCTTGGCTCCATATTCCCCATCAGGGAAAATGGTGCCGTGTGTTACATACCTAGGAAAGTGAGCATGCCATGGGGTGAAATGGAGTTGTTTGCTGGACCCAGATCTTTGAAAAGAATGTTCAACGATTACCTTTGTGTGATGGATTTCTTTTCAAAGATCATAGTTTTGTATATTAAGAATAACAGTGAAGTATGGGGTAAATGATTACATAGGAGATGAACTTAAAGATGTTGGGATACTCTTCTAAAGAGCACTGATGAGCAGTTCTTTGACAAGGCCTTAAATGCTGGAAGATTGTGTCCTTGCTTTATTTTGGTTACTTTGCTTTCCTTTCTGAGACAAAATACGCAACACCCAAAATTACAGAAGAAGGAAAGGTTTATTTCTTACAGTTTGGAGGTTTCAGTTCATATCCAGCTGGCTCCACAGCAGGGTGACATGGCTGAGGAGGCAGCTGTTCATGGCAGCTCACAAGCGGCAAGAGTAAAATAGGGCAGAAGAGTGGCAAAAGAGACTGAAAACATGCCTCTTCCCTCCCTTATATAGTATGCAGGCTCCACCCCTGGATGGGTGCAGCACTCACACCAATAATCCCAGCGCTAATCCCAGTGCTAATCCCAGTACTAGGCAATGAATGAATCACAAATGCTAATCCCAGCACTAAACCCAGTGCTATGCAATGAACCAATCACAAATGCTGCTTCTATGACTACATGAGGCTTGTGGGGGGCCACCTATATACAAACCATAACACACTATATCATTCAACTCTGCATCATCTTATTAGAATAAAACCAGTAAAGTTAATATTTATTTGTAGATGGCAAAAGACTGTGAGAACAAAACAAAACAAAGAAGACTTATGAAGATCCTGCAAAGTTAATATGACAAGCCACAAGCTAAGGGGAAGATTATGCATTTTAAAAGGATGTATTTTAGGATATATGAATTTTATCTTAATACAGTTTTGCATAAAGCAAAGCAACAGAAGAATGTTTAATTGGAAAATGGCTCATATTTGAGTAAAAAGAAAACCATACAAATATTTTACAGAAAGAAAGTGGGGCTGGCAGTAGTGACAGCAGTTGAATAGAGGATGAGCTCAGTGTCAGCTGAGGGCATGATCCAGGGGAGTCACGGCTTCCTGAGCTTTCACTGTGTTTCTCTAGTAGTTTCACAGTTTCCGGTCTTCTGTTTAAGCCATTTTGGGATGACTTTTGATATGAAACAAGAACCTACTTTCATTCTTTCATATGTGGATAACTTGTTGTTCCAACAGCACATAGTAACAGAGTGTCCTTTCTCCATTGTGTGTTGTTGGTGTCATCACTGTAAATGCATAGGTTTACTTCTAGGCTTTCTTTTATGTTTCATTGGTCTATATGTTTGTTTTTATGTCAGTGCTATGCTCTTGTGACTACTATAGTATTGTGAAGCGACACTCCTTGCTTTGTTATTTTTGTAAAAAATTACTTTTTACTATTTAATGGTGTTCTGTGCTTCTGTAAGAATTTTATATTCTATAAAATAAAAAAGGTGTTACACTGAATCAACACCACTCTGAGTATTATGGATATTTAATATTCTCTCAATCCATGAACATGGGATAACTTTCCATTCATTTGTGTTGTCAACTCTTTCTTTCAATAATGTTTTTAGTTTTTAGGGTTCAGATCCTTTTCTTCCTTGGTTAAATTTATTAAGCATTTAAAAAAATGCTACAGTGAATGGGACTGATTTCTTTGTTTTTCTTTTGTAGAGTTCATTTTTAGTTTAAGAAATACTACTTATAGAGAACCAGCAGATCTGCCTCCACCTACAGGACCTGCCACAGGAAGGTGCTTCCTGCAGGCAGTCAGCATGGGCAGAGAGAACCAGTAGATCCACCTCTGCCTGCTGCTGCCTACAGTAGAAGGCTTACTTCCTGCAGGCAGCCAGCGGGAGCAGGGACACTCAGCCAGGTAAGCCCTGTATACCCACCAGCCACCATTGGAGGCCCTTGCTTCCTTTGGGCAGCCATCACCCACTGGGAGAATTAGACAAATACACCCCTGTGTGCCTGCCACCATCATGGAAGTCCCAGGGTAGACACACAGGCTGAGAGAAGCAGCCACACTAACACGCACCTCTGGCCATTGGGGAAGCCCCAGAGTAGCTGTATAGGTCTAGAGAAGCCCGCCCCATGCCCTGTTACATCCCTGTAAACTAGGGGTCACAGGAAGCCAGATGCCTGTCCCATTCCCCTACACTGTGAAGGGGCAGCCAATGTGGGAAGTGCCTGGCACCGAAAAAACCAGCTTGTTGTGAGGAACCCAGGAGAATGTCAAGACGAAGGAGCAAAAGGCAACCTCAGACCTCCAGCCCACACAGAACAAGTCTGGGAGATACAGTCATGGAAGAAAATGGAAGTCACACACCTGAAATCTCTGAGAGGATAACAACTGAAGTAAAGAAACAACTCACAAAACTGTAAAAGTAATCAGATAAAAAATAATGTCTCAGGTAAAAGAACAAATGAAAAACATAATGAAAGAATTCCTAACCATATCTAAAGAAGACTTAGATAAAAAAGAAGAGCATAAGAAAATGATGGAAACCTTGAATGAACAATATAGAAAGGAATACAATGCATGGAACAGATTAAAAAAGATCCAGGACATTAAAAAGTCGATCAAAAGCTGGCAAAACTGCTTGAAAGAGTAAAGATAGACTTTCAGACCTTGAAGACATGATTGCAGCTAGTGATCATGAAAGGAAAGTTTTTAAAAATAACAAGGAACCAGGAAATAACAATTCAATGGCTATATGATGATGCAAAAAGAAATAATTCAAGAGTGATAAGTATCAGTGAAGAAGCAGGGGTCAACACAAATGAAACAAAAAGGCTATTTACAGAAGTAATAACAGAAAACTTTCCAAACATGGGAAAAGGATCTGGTATACAGATAACTGAGGCATACAGAACTCTTAACTAGCCATAACCAAAATAAATCTACACCCAGACATATAATAATCAAGATCCCAGAAATTAAGCACAAGAACAGAATATTAAAAGCTGTTAGAGAAAAGAAATGACTTATAAAGGAAGACCAATCAGAATCACTGCAGACTTGTCAACACAAACCATCAAGTCAAGATGAATTTGGAGTGAAGTGTTTCAAATCCTGGAAGAAAACAACTTCCAACCCAGATTGATGTACCCTGCAAAACTATCTTTCAGAATTGATGGAAAAATAAGATACTTCCATGATAAAGAACAACTGAAGGAATTCATGACCACCAAACCAACCCTACAAAGAGTGCTGAAGGATATTCTAGAGAGAGAGAAAGATGACTATGGTTCCAGGAACAGCAGCAGAGGAGGATCACCAAACAGGACAGGCAGTTGAATGAAGGGGAAAAGCAGAGGGCCAACAATAGGAGGATAGCACGGCAGAGACAAACCAATATATGCTGGTTATAACCATTACTGTAGATGGCCTCAATTCAGCAATAAAAAGAAACACAAGGAGAGTGAATAAAGAAACAAGATCTATCAATATACTGTATACAAGAAACACATTTAATTTTTTTTTTTTGGCTGCACTGGGGATTGAACTTGTGACCTTGTGCTTGCCAGGCAGGTGCTTACACCACTGAGCTAAATCCCCAGCCCTTGTCTGTCTGAGGCAGGGTCTCACTATGCTGTTTAGACTGACCTTCAGCTCACTTTGTAGCCCAGGCTGGTCCTGAAATCACAACGATCCTCCTGCCTCAGTCTCCTGAGTACTGGGATTACAGTTGTGTACCACCAGGTCCAGCATGAAACATATTTAATTTGAAAGGAAATTCATAGACTGAAAATCAAAGGAGAGAAAACAATTGTTCCGTGTGACAGGAGACCAGAAAAAAGCAAGGGTAATTTGTCCATCAGCTGCAGAACAGATAAGAAAGATATGATATTTTCATACAATTTTCTACCCAGCTATAAAGTAGGATAATATCGAGGTTCTTGTAGGTAAATGGATGCAACTGGAGATCATGTTCATGGACAAAACAGTTTGAACTCATACAGGTGAACACTAGCATAAAAAGCAGAAGGAGTTAGTGGGATCCAAAACCACAACAGATATTATAAAAGTGATAGGGAAGGAAACACCTAGGAGAAGAAGGTGGTAACCAATATCAGTTTCTTATTGTATTGTCCTGAACTCTTGTAATGTTTTCACAATTTTGTTAGGTTTGGGTCTGTTCTGTCTTGTTTTATTAGATTTTACTGTGTCCAGTGGCATGGGCTGCTATTTTGAACATAATGGGATGTATTATGATAATCATGCTTGGTTTCCTATTCTCTTGTTTTGAAGTCCTATAATGTTTTCATTCTTTTGTTTAAGCAGTTTTATTCTGTTTTGTTTGTTTGACTTTATTATGTGTGATGGTATGAACAGCTATTTTGAAGAAAAAGCTACATTATAGTAACCATTGTTTATTTCCTATTATCTGGTTTTGAAGTCCTGTAATGCTTTCATTCTTTTGTTTTGATTGGTTTTAGTCTGTTCTCTATTATTTGATATTTGTGTGTATGAAGGTATGGACAGCTATTTTAAAGAGATCAAGAGACATTATGGAAGCCATTGTTGATTTCCTATTGTCTTGTTTTGAAGTCCTGTAATGCTTTCATTCTTTTGTTTTGATTGGTTTTATACTATTTTGTTTTGTTTGATTGTATTGTGTGTGAAGGTATGGACAATTATTTGAAGAAAACAAGAGACATGGTAGCCACTGTTGATTTCCTATTATCTTGTTGTGAAGTCCTGTATTGCTTGCATTGTTCTGTTCTGATTTTCTTTGTTCTGTTTTGTTTTATTCTCTTTAATTAAAAAAAGAGAAATACTACATATTTGTCATTACTGATTTTGTAACCTGCAACTTTACTGAATTCATTTATTAGTTTTAATAGTTTTTGGTGGAGTGCATACAGTGTTCTGTATGCAAGACGGGGACATCATCAACTGTACTATTTTAATTCTTCCTTTCTTATTTAGATGGCTTTTCTTTATCTTGTGTACTTGCTCTGGTAAGGATTTGTACCAGTTCATTTGAATAGAGTTCTGAGAATAGATATCCTTGGCTTGTTCTTGATCTTAGAGAAAAAGCTTTAAAATTTTCGCCATTGAGTCTGATGGTAGTGATGAGCTTCTTCGATATGGCCTTCATTTGGTCAAGGAATATCCTTCTTACACCTAATTTTTTTTTTGTACTCTGAAAATATGTTGAATTCTGTCAAATACCTTTTCTGTGTCCATACAGATGATCATATAGATTTTTATATATGATGATGTGTAACATTTATTGTGTTGTGTATGTTGAACCACTCTTACATCTCAGGAATAAATCCCTCTTAATCATGTAGATGGTGCTGTTGCAATCAATTTGCTATTTTGCTGTAGATTTTTGCATGTATGTTTATCAGTGATATTGGCCTGTAGTTTTCCATTTTGAAGTATCTTTATTTGGTACTACTTTCATGGTAGTGGAACTTGTACAAATAAGTATGGAAAATTTTCTTTTCTTCAATTAGTTGAGAATTGGTATTCTGAGTACTGGATAGAATCTTGCTGTGACACCATATGATCCTACAATATTCTTTGATGAGAAATAGATCAACCCATTCTCTCTTTCTCTCTCCCCACCTCCATCTCTCCAGATACCGTCTTTTTATACGCTCTTGTACTGTGTGGATTCCCTATTTCTTCTTGATTCATTTCTTCTTGATTTCCTCTTGATTCATTTTAGGTTGTTATCCAAATTGCTCATAGTAGTCTCTAGTAATTCTTTGTATTTCTGTGATATCAATTGCAATGTTTCCCCTTTCATTTCTGATTTTATTTAGTCTTCTCTCTTTTTTCTTATCTGGCTAAAAGGTTATTAATTTATCTTTTCAAAAATAAATCTGTGATTTATTGAATTTTCTGATGTCTCTCTTGTCTCTATTTCATGTATTCTTGCTCACACTATTTCCTTGATTCTGACTTTGAGTTTTGTTCACCATTCCTTTTCTAATTCCTTGAAGTAAATGCTAAACTGTTTATTTGAGATGTATCTTCTTTTTGGGCATAGGCATTTATTGTTTTAAACTTCCTTCTTAGAACTGC
>RJWT010024356.1:0-16496 GCA_004365215.1 Cuniculus paca | reverse complement strand
TTGGGAAATTTTCTGCTATTACTTCTGCAAATAGTCTTTTTATGTTATTTGTGTTGACTCCTGCTTTTTCTTTGACATCAGTCTTGTGTTGTTTTTCTTTGCATCATCTTGTAGCTGTTTACTTGTTATTTCTTGATCCCTTATTATTTTAAGAGATTTTCCCATTTGCAATTGCAAGTCACAATCCTGTCTTCAAAGTCTGAAAGTCTATCTTCGGTTTCATTCAAGTGATTTTGCCAACTTTCAATGGAATTTTTAATTTCCTGGAATCTCTTTGAATCTTTTATGCATTCTCTTTCTTTCCTATACTATTCATTCAAGGTTTCCATCATTTTTCTATGCTCTGCTATTTCTGTCTCTATGTCTGCTCTAGATATGCTGAGCAATTTCTTCATTATGGTTATCTTTTTTTTTTTTTTGCCTGAGAGATTATTTCTGATCTGATTTTCTCTATACCCTCATGGATTTGTTTCTTTACTTCAATTACTATCATTTCAGAAAATTCAGGTGTGTTTTTTCCGTTTTCCTCTATGCTGCTGTTATGGTTTGTGTTTAAATGTCCACTCAAAGCCTCATGCAGTCATGGAGGTGGCTGAATCTAGTGTTTGTGATTGGTTTGTTGTCTAGCACTGGGATTGGCGGTGTGAATGCTGCACCTTCCCAGGGTTGGGTAGCCGACATACAATATAAGAGAGAGAACAGGGTGTGCTTTTCCCTTTTGCCATTTTGCTCTTGTGGCTTCTGGTATCTGCCACAGCCACCATGTTGCCCCTCAGCCACACCACGCTGCCTTGGAGCCAGCAGAGTATGGACTGAAACCTTCAAAAAGCATATGCTAAATAAACCTTTCTTCCTTCATTTTGGGCATCAATTAGTTAGTCTCAACAACAACAGAAAAGTAACCAAGACAGTTGCTGTCTCTTGGACTTTTTCCGGATAGGCTGGAGGCCTGAGTTTGCATTTTGCTTATACATCTTATCATTTTCTATTTCAAAAAATTTTTATTTTATTTTCTGTTAATCCTTGTGAGTTTTTATAACAAGTAGCTGTATCACTAGTATCAAGGAAAAGTCTCTCTAGGAAAATTCTGTTCTTCAGGGATGTCTTCTGAGTATAGGAGGTTCTTGGTTTGTGCTTGTCCCAAGAGCTTACCTTTCCAATTAATTAAGAGTGGGATGTTGTTAGCCATTTGGCTCAGTCCCCAGTACTTTGGTGTTGGGCTGTGGTAAGGTTATTACCCTAAAACTTCCCAGTAGTGTTACAGAAGAGAGAACAACTGATTACAACAGATATGAAATCCTAGCTAAAATAGTAAAATTAGCAATAAGGATAGCATCAAGCACAGTTTAGAAATTGACAAACTGTGGTAACTATTAATTTTGTACCTCAGACCATAGAAACAAAATCTATAGTTATGTAACAGAATTGTTGGTAAATTAGGATCTTGTATGCAAAATGTTTCCTCTCAGTAGAGTGGTTTTACCGTGTGGTGGTAAAATTTAAGAATAGTGTATAAAACAAAAATAACTGCAAAGGAAGTAGAAGCAAGCCTGCAGGAAAAAGGATGATCATACAAGCTTTGGGAAACTAGAGAAAAGCATAGAAAAGAAAGAATGAAATAGTAATCAAGGGATTATCTGAACTTTGTCTCTGAGTTTGGGGAATGGGATTAGTTTTCTGTGGCTAGAGTTCCCTGCAGTTGTTTAGAAAAGTCAGAAAAATAGAAAAAAAAAGCAAAAAGAAAAGGAAAACAAAGATAAAAATAAAACAAAATTAAATTAAAATTTTTAAAAAGAGGCAGCCCCACCCAGCTGCTTCTATTCCATGTGTTTTTGTCCCTAAGCACAATGCTGGTTCACCTAGCTTTCCAGCTATTGGCTCATATTTCAGACTTTTCCATTCTGCTAGTCTCATCTGTCCAATGTGTGCACCCTAGCCAGGATCCTACTGTGTCACCTGGTCCCACTGATAGAGGGGGAGAGGCCAGTACCTGGATTTCTCCAGCAGAGTCATTGGCTTCTCTTTTTTAGTTTTGTATTTTCTGTGATTTCGATTGCACTTGAATGAATAAAGAAACTGTAGTTGTTTCTTTTTGTTTTGTGCTGAAGAGAATTCCAGGAACCAAATCACTGACCTAGCAGCTACCACAGGTCAGAGCACTGAACTGCAGTACAGGAAGGTTATTAATAAGTAATTAGTGGCCAGCATTTCTCAGAACACTTTGGAAGAAAGTAATGCTTCTTTGTAAGCGCCACAAAAAAGACTTTAGCTGTGGAACTTTGATTAAGTTCAAGCACAAATTCACACAAAGAATGGTATGAAATCACACGGAAAAGAATCCTCAAAGGCCAGGTCAGGGACACACACACACACACAAGCCTTACTTATTTTGAGATGAATGTCAGTAAAACCTCAGAGAGAATCCTGACATAGCTCTTAAGACTCTAATGTGCAGCATGTGCAGTCTTTGATACCTGGGCACCACATGCATTGGGCATTCCAGATGATAGACCTACCATATAGGCAGATGTGGCTTTGAAACTCAAAGGGTGTGAAACCCAGAGAATGTTTATCTTTTCCCCTTTAGAATGAGATCTTGAACATTTCCCCATGTATATAAGCAACTTTTCCTTCATCGTTATTGATGGTTGTTCTGGATACCATGATTTGCTCAGCCAATTCCTTCTAGTTGTACATTCCAGTTGTTCAGGACCCCTTGTAGTCTACTATTTCAGCAAAAATTGTTTCCTTCTTATTCATATACCACATAATGACATTTGGTTAATGATGGAGTACCTGTGAGATTCCATTGCCTAGTGACATTGTAGCCATCAGTGTTATGAAACTCTGTGATGCTGACACAATGAAATCACCCAAGACACATTCTCAGAAAGTGTCTCCACTAGGAACACACACACACAACTGTACTATGCTAAACAAAATATTTTTGTTACATGAAGTGAAGGTTCCATATCAGTGTAGACTTTTTCTTGCCTCTGTTTCCTATTTCTGGAAAGGTTTGGATTTGGCCAATGGTTTGTGTCCATTTCAACAGCAGTATGGAAAGAGAGGGACCTCCAGGGACCCAGGCTTCTAACCACAAGGGGAAACAATCACAGGATGCTGTGCGCTGCCTGCTCCTATACGAGGTGACAGAGCCTCATCTGTCTTCTATTTCTTTCCACTGTCCCAGAGATCAGAGTCCTGCCAAGGGAGTGCAACAAAATAAAATAATGCAAAATAAAAAACTGAAAAGGAAGGGGCCAGGCAAGAAAAAGGGAACATGTCTCAGATAAAAATAGTCTTCTTCATCAAGTTGTTGAAAACAGGGGATGAGTTTCTCAGTTATGATGTAAACCTCCACAGAATTTCCCAGACTGTAGGACTAAACAGATGTTACTGAAACTTCTTGCAAAGTTGTTATAATCTTTGACTGTTCCCAAAATTATTAGTGCATCTTTACAAATAGGGCAACCAGATCATACTTCCTTGACCTCTTAAGGACCCCTTAGAGTGAAGAGCTGCATTAGAGCCCCAATCTCTAGGCCCTAACACCTGGTTGCTCAGCAGCCACACAGAGAAAGGCAACCTCCAGAAACAGGTTCATTTATTCCACCCAATTCAGTGAACTTTTGGCTGAGAACAGTATTGGTTTTATTAAGTGATTTCTTTTTATGAGTTGCAAATAGTAGGCACTTGACCTGAAGCCTCAGTGAGATTCACAGATTCAAATAGCTTTATCATCCTGCTCCTTGGGTTTTGTATGTTGCAGTGACCCATTAACTGATTCTGTGACCTTTAGCAGGCTACTTAACCTCCTTTCCTGAATTTCTTAATACATAATAAAATTCCTTTCCATCTAGTTACACAGAAGCCACATGGCATGTGTGCAGAGTTGCTCTCAGACGTTGGCATTCTAAACTCCACTGAAAACCTGACAAAAATACAGATTCCATCCCCTAAAATTTACCATTTTGTAAATCTTGGTGAGGCCTTGTGTACTGCACTTTTATAATAAATATCTCATAATATATGCACACAACTAGTCAGATAGTCCCATACAAACATTAAAATTTTAAAAAACAGTGACTCGTGCTTTTTCTTTCAGCCAACATTCCATCCACCAACAAATTTGCCAACATTGGAGAAGAAAAAGTAAATAGCAAGTGGTAACAATGGACTGGTGAGAGCTACATAAATTTCTTCTACCATAAGAATGATGATAGCCAATTTTGAGAGGAAGTCATGAGTCTGACAAATAGTTGGTGTCCCCTAACTGCTGAATAAATGACCATTCCTTCTCCTCTGATATCTTCTTTCTTAATTTCCACATTACTTCACTCAAAAATATTAAAGTGTTTATCACAGCAAAGGCAAGCTGAAGAGATTCTTTGGATGTGAGCAAAGTGAGTTTCATACTCCACTGGTCACAAAAATGGTGTGACCCAAGTCTGATGGCAACACAAAGCTACAGTTTTTCAGCTGCAGTTGACAAAGTTGACTCAAAACATTCATCTAATTATACTGCCAGTAGCAACCCCCAGGTTGAAGTTACACAGATTTTATGTTTCATCATAACTCTCTTTTTTCTGTAATAGGATCATCCACCCAGAAGATGGTACAAAACAAGATTCAAAAGCTAGAAAAGGGTGGTCTTGGGAGTAGGAGAGAGGATTCATTACCATCCCAGGTGTTTCTGCCTTCTTGCCTCCTTACTGGCACCCTCAACCCATGAAGAAAGTTGGGACTGGAAGGTGGCACTCTAACCCCTGATGTTATTGTTATGTGGAAAGAGACAAAAACCAAGTAAATGAAAACATGCACAGCAACAACAGTTCCCACTTATCCACAAGGATAGATTGCAAGACCCTCAAGGGTCACCTGAACCACAGCCAGTCTAGAACCTTATATACACTGTCCTTTCCCATCTACCCTTCAGCTTTGCCACACAGTATCAATCTGTCCTTCCATGTTTCATATTTGGTGCCTCCTTTGCTTCAGTAGTCTTGTGCTTGTGGGACACTGGTAAGTAAAATATAAGTCAGTTGAACACAAGCAGTGAGAAACAGGGACAGTGTACTTGATAACCTAACCGCCAAATGGGTGGTACTATAGTTTGAATCTGAAGTGTCCTCCCAGAGGGCATCTGTTAAAGAATTAGTCTCTAACTGGGCAGTATTGGAAGATGATGGAAATATAAGAGGCAGAGAAAGGTAGATCATTGCAGATATGCCCTGAAAGAGATGCTGGGAGCCTGGCTCCTTCCTCTTCCTGTCTTTCTCTTGTCTCAGCATGAGGTGAGCAGCTTCCTCTACCATCACTGCCACCACGGTATGTTGTCTCACAACAAACCCAAAACAGCAGGGCCAACCAGCCATGGACTGAATGCTCCAAAACAGTTGGCCAAAATAAACCTTTCCTCTTTATAAGTTGATTATCTCAGGTATTTTGATGCAGTAGTAGAAATCTGACTAACACAGGCAGGTAGCCTCACTGCTTGGACAGGAGGAAAAGTGTCACAGTGGGACAAAGGGTAGACTTCAACTGTGCCTAGTTGGAGGTCAGTGGTTGCCAGTCACTTGGCTGGGGATTGCCACATGGAAGCCAAACAGTGATCTCCCAAAAACCATCTCCGTGCTTTTCCCAGACTACTCAGTGATTGGTGCCCAGAATTCTGATGATAGATGTATTGTTTATTAGGAACAGGTACAGGTCATTTTAAGGTTCACAATAGCACTGTTATTGCCCTGAAACCTCAGGCAAGCCATGTTCTAGAGTACAGGCTAAAGAAAACTGCATGGCACACCATCTACCACTCTGAACCCTGTTTCCTCATCTGGCAAAGTCCAAGACCAGATAATTCCTTATCTAAAACCCTCCCTTTTCTGAAGAGCTTTCCAGGATAACCTATTCGAGTTCCATGTATCAATGTGTTTGTTGTGTGTCAAAGGAAATCTCTCTGTCAGGGGCCACCAAAGTATTACTGAAGAGACAAATGAAAACATGCTACTTAGAATGCTCAGTTTGTCCCAGTAGCTGCCCACTAAAATCTGGTAGACTGAGGCAGAAAGATCTCAAGTTTGAGCTGAGCTTGAGTAACTTAGTGACTTAGTAAGACCCTCTATCAAAATAAAAAATCAAAAGTGTTGGGGACGTAGCTCAGTGTGAAGGTCCTGGGTTGAATTACAGGCACTCCAAAAAACAAAACAAAACAATAAAAACACCAATCTCCACTAATCCTAGACCAATGAAGAAAGTTCCAGAAAACAAATTTTACGTGCCTACCCCCTCTATGATCACCCAGAGACAAGAGCTTTCCCAATAAAAGTGAAAGTAAGGAAAGCTTTCAAAAATAAAAAATTGAAAAGTGCATCTCTAAATATCTCCTAAAACTTTGTGTTTCTTCATTTTTTTCTTCTCAAAATGAGTAAATTTCACCTACCACCCTTTATTTTCAGTTTACAGAATCAAAGAAAAAGAAGGCAAGGATTAGACATATCTCTAGTGTATTCCTCAATCTGTTTCTAGTCCCAGGATTGGGGATTGTCCTAGCAGATACCCACCATGTGCCACTCTGATTAGATCACAAATACATGGCCATATAATCAGAGCAAAGGGTGGGTCTTTTTTTTAATTAATTAATCTCTGTGTGTTTGTGTGTGTGTGCTGAGCATTAAACTGAGTGCCTCACACATGCTAAAAGCACAAGCTCTAGCATACAGCTACATTCACACTCCTCTGGGGGAAAGGCAGCATCTTGCTCACAAGTGTATACATGGTGTCCAGAAATACCAACAGCATATTTGAGATGGCAAAAACAAATAAACGTCATTTACCACATCAGCAAATCTGCTAATCTTAGACCTTTCAATTCTCTTATTCTTTAGGTACTTACTTCCTTTTCTCTTTTGTTTCTTCCATACTGGCATTTTGATCACACTGTCACCATATCCTTTTATCCTTTCCATAAAAGAATCTTTCCCAAACAGAGACAAACTACATGCAGTACACAAACCCTAAACTCTTCAAAAACTCTTTAAAAGCATAAGGAAAATTAAAAGGCAAATGATAAACCTGAAAACAATATTTAAACATACCCTATAAATAAACATTTAATATACATACAGTTCTTTCAACTCTCTAAAGACAACAAACATCCCTAATAAACATAAAAAAATAAATTTGTACACAAAAGTGAGGATATTTAACAACCATATAAAAAAATACACATCAATAACTATTTTTAAAGCCAAGTTAAGACAAATAAGATAGAATCTTAATCTATCAAGTTGACAGAAATTAACATTGTATTATTTGACTCTTCTGTGTCATGGCACTGATTTCCTAAATCTATTAGTTTCTAAGAAGAATATGCTTTAAATATTGAATCATTTATCCTTCCTGCACATCTCCCATATTTTGATTTTATTTTTTTCAGCACTGGGGAATTGAACCCAAGACCTTGCACATACCACTGAGTTACCTATTCAGTCTACCACACTTTCTTTCTTTGGCTTATATTTGCTTGGCTTGTTCTTTATTTTTTGTTATTCAATTATTTTGGTTTTTGGATGTTTCCTGAATACAATATAATGCTAGGCTGTTTATTCACTTACTCTAATATGAATGCATTTGTTTTATGGTTAGCTAGTTTAATTCATTTACACATCTTTTAATTGCTATTAGAGGGTGAAATATTCATTCCATTTTATACTGTTTTTAATTTAATGTTCCTTTGCATATTTTTCCTTTTTCTTAATTCTTTGTGAAAAAAGCTAACTACATTTTTGCTTTTTGCATTAAATGTTATACATTTTATTCTTTTTTTTATTTTAAAAAGCAAAACAGAAAAAATAGAAATAATACAGGATTTTTTTAAAAAGTAAGAAATCAACAGTAGTTTATATATTGCATATTGTTATCTTAGAAGTAGTTGTTCAGGTTATGAGATCTAGGCATAAAAAATGATCAAACAAACAATGACAGCACAAACTGTTCTTTTTGATGAATTAACAGAGATTAGTAGTATAGTTATCTTGCCCTCATATACATACATACAGTTACATGTGTATACCTACATACATATAAATTTTTTCCTTTCTTCCATTTCTCCTTTCCCGTATCCCAGTTGTTCTTTCCTTTTGAGCACTTTCTTTCCCTTTCATTGTTACAGTATCTATTGTACATTTTGGATCTTATTACTTTTTCAGTTTTTTATGATTATTATTTATTTTTTACACTAGGGAGACAATATGATACATTTTATTCTTATCTGTTTACATTTATTTTTCCTTATTACTTTACTCATATTTTATAACTTGCCTTAAACAATCATGTATTTTCTCATTCTCTCACTTCATTGTCATCCTCACAGCAACACAAGGTCATTGTGATGTTGCTGTCATCTAGGACATTCATAGGGGTGGGTGTGCATTTGTTTCTTTTTTTCTTTTATGTGGAAACATGTTTTTTAAAAATAATAAACTAAGTTATTCAATTACCCTCATATCTTATATCCTTTGCAGCAACCTCTTGATTTTATTTCTTTTATGAGTCAGCTTTCCACCACTATAACAAAACACTTGAGATAATCAACCTGTAAAAAGAAAAGTTTTACTTCAGCTCACAGTTCTGAAGGTTTTATGATCTGGTTTTCTTGATCCTATTGCTTTGAGCCTGTGATGAAGCAGCACCACACATCATCATGGAGCATGTAGTGGAGCACACCCACTTATTTCATCATTCAGGAGGTGTCTTGATTACTTTTCTCTTCATTGCTGGCACTAAATATGCCCAAAATTAAAGAAGGAAAGGTTTATTTAACTCACAGTTTGTGGGGGTTTCAGTCTGTAATCAGCTGGCTCCAAGGCAGGGTGGCGTGGCACAGGGGTAACACTTCAAGGTGTTGGAAGACAGCAAAAGCAGCAAGAGCAAAATGGAGGGAAACAAGCCTCTTTTCCTCCCTTATACTGTAAGCAGGCTACCACCTTCTAGGATGGGTGTAGCACTCACACCATCTCCAAAAATTCCCACCTCTTTTTTTTTTCTTTTTTTCTTTCTCTCTCTTTTTTTTTTTAATTGTACTAGAATCAAATTCAGGACCTTGCACTTGCCAGGCAGGTACTTATGCCACTGAGCCATATCCCCAGCTCTCCATACCCTCCTTTTAACAGACTCAGTATGTTTACAAAGTGATGACCCTGTCCCCTGTTGAGTCCCTTATTTAAACTTCTGAACTTCTCAAGTTGACATAATGTATCAACCATTACAAGAGGGAAAAAAAGAGAGAATAAAAGGGACTAGAGTCTCACAGTCCCTTGAAAGTACATGTCCAATGCCCTAAGATCTATCACTAGGGCCCATAACAAATGGTCAACATGAACTCAGTCAACTCAGAAACTGCATTAAATGTTAATTAACTAGAATCTCCAGTGAAAACCAGATTTTGTTAGACTGTTACATTTTTAAGATCCAGTTGTATGATTTTTATAAAAGATTCACTTTAAATAAGTCAACAAAGTTAACTTAAAAGTATAAGGTTGAATAAAGATATATCACATTTCTGGTAATTTAAAAGTTGGTGCCACTATGTTAATATAAAACAGAGTTGTCTTTAACACAAGCATATTACCACAGATGAAGAGAGATATTTCATAATGATAAAATATTACATTTGCCAAGGAGGTCTAACATTCTTAAATGTGTATGCACCTAATAACAGAGCCTCAAAAATATATCAAACAATGATTAGCAGAACCAAAGAAAGAAAAAAACAAATAAATATAAATGGAGATTTTAACACTTTCAATTAAATGCGCAGAGATGAAAGAAAGACTAGGAACTATAAGACAATAATAGGACCATTGAGGGTAAAAGAACAGAAAAATTAAAAACAAATATCATTTTTTAAATTGAAACATACAGTGTTGTTGAAATAAAACTCACTGGATAGATTAATTAGCAGATTACCTAAGGCTAAAGAGCAATAGTGAATTGGAAATTAGATGAAAGGAAATTATCTATAACATAGCATAA
This sequence comes from Cuniculus paca, assembly GCA_004365215.1. Lineage (NCBI taxonomy): Eukaryota > Metazoa > Chordata > Mammalia > Rodentia > Cuniculidae > Cuniculus > Cuniculus paca. The sequence goes on along the minus strand of RJWT010024356.1, from coordinate 6,461 downwards.
ATTAGTACCAAGATGAAAATTTAAAAGACATGAAAAGAAGAAACAGTACAGAAAAAAATGACAATGAGATTTCATTTTCATTATGCTAAGAAGAAATAAGTCTGCCACACATAATTCTATATCCACCTACACTCTCATTCAATAAGATGAAACGAGATTCCTCCAGTCAGAGTTCATCTCTACAGATCTTTACTAAAGGAAAATAAAGATGTTGTTTCTCAGTAAAAACAAACAAATAAACAAAAAGACTTATAAGAAAACAGTGAGATGCAAAAGCAATGACAAGCCAAATGATGAGTCAAAAGAAAAAAAATCAAATTAGCCAAGGTTGTAGCTCAGTGGTAGAGCATTTACCTAGCGTATATGAGGTCCTGGGTTCAATCTCTACCCTGAAAAAATTAACAAGCAACCATGTGGCTACATCTAAGAAAGTATTAATTCATTGGATGATGATGATGATGATAATGATGTGACAGCTTTAGACGAGGAATTTCAAGCAATAAGATATTAAAATCCTCAAAAGTGTAAAGTGGAAGATAGGAGAAATGTGAAAAAAATTTAAAACATTGAAGATCTTTAGTCTTTTCAGAACAATAATTGCTGTTAAACTTCTAAAGTAGAATAAGCTTAGTGTGCAAATTTAAGAGTAGAAAATAAAATATATAACCAAGCAAGTAGATGAGAAAGAAAAAATTGTGAATATTCAACCTTTATTAGAAAATAAGAAGATATTTAAAACAAAGCACAAAATACAGATAAAACAAATGAGGTAGAAGAAATACAGCTAAATAAATTAACAATAAATGTAAATGGATCAAACACTAGTTAAAGATCCTATTTCTAGATTGGATTTTTTTAATTCAACTATATGTGTATCTACCAGATCTACATATGTAGACATTAATAAAGTTCATAAATGGTATTTGTTGAAAAAAGCAAATTTAAAAAAGAATATAGTATCATCGAATTTTGCATAATTTAAAACACATACTAGCTTAGGATTGCTTATGGACATTAGCATATGAAGCAATAAAGCATGTCAGATACTTCATATCAATTTTAAGACTGCAGTGATTTTTGAGGAAGAATGGAGGGGAACTGATGGTAGGGGATAGGGACAAATGTTAATTTTACCTGTAAATGTAAGGTTGCAAATCTGCAAAAAAAAATCTAAAGTAAACAAGCAGCAAAATGTTACAATAAGTTAAATGTACAGAGGACAAGTTCATTACATCAGAGGGTTTTTAGTATGTCATAGTGAAAAAATAAAAATAAACTCAATAACTGAATAAAGCAAAGGAGTAATATAAAATAATAAGAATTTTGTTGTTATTAAAGTGTTTTCATGTCAGGAAAATATATAAAATATTACCCTTAAATTTTTTTTATTTGTTTTTATTTTAAAGAAAATAGGACAAAACAAAACAAAACAGAACGAAAAAAGCAAAAGAAAACAGAATAGAGTTAAACATAATATAGCATTTCGAAGCAGAACACTGCAAGCTATACAGGTTTTCAAAACATAACAACAGAATGACTATTTTACAAATTAAAAAGTTAACTTGAGAATGATAAAACATTTTCTAGACAAACTAAAAGTTACTCAGATGAAGACTCTACATAAAATAACCATGAGAAGCAGTCAAGAAATTTTACCATATCAAATCAACACCCTTGTAGCACGATGAGATTATGGTTGACAATTAATCAATGTCTCAAAATAGCAAGTAGAGAAGATTTTAATGCTCCCAACACTAAGAAATGACAAATGTTTGAGGTGATAGATATGCCAATTACTATAATATGATCATCACATATTGTACACATGTATTAAAAGGTCACGTTGTACCCCATAATTACTACATGTCAATTAAAATAATTATATAGATATACATATAGATACAGATATTTTTTAGGGAGTTTTATCCTAATATTGTACCTTTCCTGATTCTGAATGGCAGGTGGCAGGTGGTGATGGTGCTAGTCTTTTTTTTTTTAAATGGGGATTGAATCCAGTGTCTTCTCACTGAGCTACATCACAGCTCATTTTCATTTTTTATTTTGAGATAGCATCTCATGAAGTTGCCTAGATTGGGCTTGAACTTGCACTCTTCCTGCCTCAGTCTCCCAGAGTGCTGGAACTACAAGCATGCAAATTTTAAATCCAGGCATCATTCCTAAGGTGAATTACCAGTAAATCACATCCAATTTTTACCAGAGTTTCATCTGGCTTCTGTGTGTATTCCTATAATGTTTGTTTCTCTCCATTCACCAAGAACCTATTCCAGTGAAGTGTCTTCCCACTCTCCAACCCCCATCTGCAAAGGCAATCACTAAAGTAAAAGAGTTACAAATCCAGAAGAAAGGAATCAGCAATCATGGAGCTCTGTCCAACCTGTTCTTTTAGTCTAGCGAAATATTTCATTATTACCGTATAGAAACCTGATCCAAAATGGTGTCATGATTTTAAATTCAACAGTAATCACCTCACTGCAAAAGAAAAGAAAAGAAAAGAAAAAGAATAAGAAGAAAGAAGAAAAAAATCTAAAAACTAATGCAATCTTCCCAGCACTCTGAAAAAAATTCCTATTCACCACCTAAAATGATGCTTCTGTGCAGCCTAAAGTGCCTCGGTGGAGAATTTTATGAATGTTTAACTTTGTCTAGTGTGTGTTTGACATAGAGGCACCTGTGAGACAACACAGGTCTTGTGGACAGTGCTAACTTAGAACATTAGCAAAGCTAACTTGCAAAAAGGCATTGTCTTCATGGACCAAGGAATGGAAAGTTGAAACTGGTGATTTATTTCCCATCTATTCCTGATCAGTTATGAGCAAGTTGCTTTTCAGTGGGTTCTGTGTCCACCCAGAGATCTTTTCTACTTCCTGTTTCCTGATCTTTTTTGTTAAAGTTTGCTGAGTAATGTAGACTTTTCAGCTACATTATTGCTTCTTTGCATCCTAAAAACCCAGAGACTCAAGGCAGAACTCATCTAGCTTCCTCAAAAAAAGGGAAGTTTATTTTAGTTTTCATCACTCTTTTTCTCTCTCTTTGCATCTTTCATCAGTCACTTACAAGCTCCTTGAGTCCTCTCTAACAATCTTTTGTGAGCATCTCCCTAACATCATCTCCCAAACATGGCACAGGACAATAGGAGGCAAATTTGTCTGCAAAAAACTTTGAGCATGTGGTTTGGAGCAAAGGCGGGTTATAGAGTATCACACTGGATGAATGGCTTCTTAGCTCAGAAATCCTACGCTTATATTAGAGTACAAGTGTGACCACCTTGCACTGTCATACTACAAGTACGTCTGACCTCAATTTCTAGTTAGAAAACATTAGAGAACTTTGCAAAAAGATTAGCCCAAGCTTTACTATTTGGTGCTCCTACATCAGATGAAGTAGTCATGGAATTGAGTCACTGATCTAATTTAAGCACTCTTTAAATGGATATATCATATGCAATCATCTTCCCTTCATTTCTAAGCAAATTGCCTCCTAAGAGTGGAAAATCCTCTGAGACCACGCAGCCTAGAAAAGCATATAAGTTTGAAAAAATATGAAAGCAAGAGGGACAGGCACAGAAAGACAGAACTGAGGTCGTAAACAAGTCCACATCTGGTGCACATATGCCTTATTTATTTTTCTATGTATAGGAAAATAAAGAAAATTATAAACATCTGAATGGTTGTGAAAACATGCAGCATTGCTCAGGAAAGCATAAGAGTTTCTAAAAATCCAGAGAAGTTCTTTTTGAGGGGCTTGAGGACCACCTACAGATGTCACTGGTTACCCTATCTATACAATAAAAGGTATCTCCTTGCACAGTTCTTAAAAGCTTGTGAAGGAGACAATGGACAGACGAGTTTCAACAAAGGTCTGGATAGTTCAACAGATATAAGAATGAAATAAGGAAGATTATATTTTCAAAAGCACAGGTGGTGCTAAAGCTACTGCTGATAGTGAAGTGGTGGCCACAGTTCCCAGGGACCAACAGAAAACATTGAGCAAAGTGGTTAAGAGAAAATCAATGTTTTGGTTGTTGTCAATGAAATTAGGCACACATAGCATTTTTATATCTAGAAGATAAATGAAGACTGTTTTTGGAGGAAGTTATGAAGAAGGCATTAGGCTAAAACGCCTACTCATGTATTACTCCATTATCAATGCCCTTTAGCAACACTGAAGGCAAGGTATCATCCGCCATTGGGCATTTGAATCATAAGCCCACACCATCATTGTATTGGGAGCTGTCTGTCACTGTCTATTAACAATTAAATGCAGAATGAATCTTTGCCATCAGCACTCCTGTTGATGGAGGGCACTCCAGTGCAGTTGATTGTGACGATAATGTTGAAATCACTGCGACACACTATGGATATGTCACAGCAGTTACCACAGCCCACCTTCCTTCTCTCTCCTGCAAGTCTCACAAACCTGCAATCTCTAAGAAATCTATGATTTCCAATTTGCATTGCTTATTTTACTTCACTCTGCGTTTTTGATTTTTAGGTGTTTTTTTTTCAACATACTACTTCATTGGTCATCTGTATTAGAGTATACATTTAATAAAGAAAGAAAATAATCCCTGTGGCTCCTGTACATGCAAGTATACCCACCAATGAGTTAAGAAATGAAATAAGCTTTTTTAGACACTGTATTATATGTGGATTCTGCAGTGGATTTTCATGCAAGAGTTCGTGTTTTAGGGATTTGGAAGAAGTCATCTGAGATCTTAGAATAAGCTAGAAATGTATTCATTATTTTTCTCAGAAGTGAAATAAGCCAGATACAGAAAGACCAATGCCACATGGTCTCACCCACATAAAGAATCTGAAAAGGCCAAACTTAGAGAACCCGAGAGAGAGTTGAGAGGTTTCCAGAGACTGCATAGGAGGGAAGATGGGGGAGGATGTTGCTCAAAGAATTCCACATTTCAGCCTGGAGAAATAAGTTCAGACATCTATGGTAAAACATGGTGACTACAGTTAATAACAATGCACTATATACTTGAAAATTCCTAAGCGAGTAGATTTCCACCACAAATAATGGTTAAGTATGTGATGCAATCCATATAACTAACTTGATTTAGCCATTTACAATGTATACGCATTTCAAAATATATAGCACACCATTCATATGTACAATATATGTATGCTATTATCTTCTTCTTATGGTTGAGGAAACTTAAGCACAGAACATTTCAGTAACTTGCCCTGACTCACCCAAAGCAAGCAGCAAGGCCAATACTGCATTCCGCTCAGGCACCTTGATACTTATTCTATTACCCCTATAGCACAATTGCTCTCAGGAAAAACTGGTCAGGGCAGGAAAGAAAGACCTGAGTAATGGTTTAGTCTCTCAGGAAGCATGCAGATGGTTAAATTTAAAATATACCAACAGATACAAAATACAAGGGAGCAGCAAATACATTAGAAGGTAGTGTTTGCTGTATGACAGACTTTTTGCAGGGCTAAGGAAATTGTAGATATTTATTTACTTATTTATTCATTTATTTACTTATCTGTAAAGATTTATTATAAAGTTCTTTGCATCTCAAGTTTCCCTAGTTTGTTTAAATAGTATAGTTATTGTTAACAATTTATAAATTGCACAGCAATTTACCATACTCTAATTACACAGAAAAAAATGTTTCATATCAAGGAGTTACCAAAAAAAGTCCAAATTTCAAAGCAGGTCTTATAGTCAACACATAAAGATTCTAAGTTCACCTTACAAATCTAAAGAGCTGTTAAAATAAATTAAAATGGAGGCCAGAAGCAGTAAAGCTGGTTACTCTTTGTCAGTAATTAAGTCACCTTGCTGTATTTACAAATGGAAGCAAAACTTTATTTGAACCATTACTTGTAAATGCATAGATGAAGGAAAACAGAACTGAAGTTCAACCAATTAGAAGCAGCTGACGAACTTATAATTATACAATGAAGGACTTTCCAGCAAGATAAGCCAATTAGGCAACTCAATAACTATAACCCATCAAATATTTTGTTTTTAGAATTTCTCCATTCACACCATAAAAACCTGCTCCTTAGACTTCTTCAATGGAGAGTCTGAACCACTTGTGGTTTGTAGCCTTCTGAAGCCTTGTTTGTTCAAATAAACTCTTTAAAATTGTATTGTACCTCTGTTTATATTTCAATAATATTCAGCATTCATAACTGAGAAATAACAAAGTCCACAAAACACAATAATAGACCATGACTTATGGACCTTACCTAGTACACCATTAGGCAAAGACCCTGAAATTTCATGTTTTCCACTTTACGTTGAAATGACACTATCATCTTTCCTGCACCTAGGACCCAACTCTCCATAAAACCCAGCAGACACCATGCCCAGGCCACAGTACTTCTAAGGACACATGAAAATCTTTTCACTTCTTTGAAAACCAGAAGGAAGAAAACCCACCAACTTTATGTGGATAAAGAAATTTTAATGCA
>RJWT010024355.1:0-16518 GCA_004365215.1 Cuniculus paca | reverse complement strand
CTCTGGATTCACTTCCTCTGAGAGGCTCCAATTCCTGCTCTTCTCCTTGAATTTTTCATTTATGTGGCTCCATCTTCTCAAGAAACCCACTTTTAGTCCTAATATGTCTCAGAAGTATTTTTCTAATCAGTACATGTTTGGAGTTGATATATGTACATAGCACATCTTGGTTCATTTTTTTCATCCCTTTTCCCTCCCCTCCCTCCATCTCTTGATCCTCTTCCCATTTGAGAAAGATCTCCCTACTTCTCAGGGTCTACCTTTTATTTTGCTCTTTCTTTATAATTTGGGCTTCTCCTATAAGAGAAGCCATGTGATATTTAAACTGTGTGTCTGATTTATTTCACTTCACATTATGGTCTCAGCCATTTTCCCACAAATGGCCTAAGTTTATTTTTATGGCAGAGGACTCCACTGTGTGTAAACACCACATTTTCTTTATCTAGTCATCTCTTGATGGACATACATACTGCCTCCAAGGCCGCTGAGAGAGATTCCGGGTAACTCTTTATGAGGGTCAGGTGACTGCCCTCATTCCCATCTGCTATGGATCAGGGTCAGGGTCACATACAAGGGAGGAGACCCTTCTCCAGAGTATGAGGACCATCCGGCTCTCAGAGGAGGAGGTATAGACACCAAGGAGTGATTAGCTTCTCTGTCCAAGTCCTGTCATTTTGAGAGCAACCATATTTCAAATTTCCCCTTTGCTATTTAAATTTTATTCCAATATTGCAAAATATCAGTGCAATTAACTTATATATAGTCTTTCAATTTCAACGAATCAGTGTTATATGTGAATCTGATAGGCACAGTCTTTATTCAGATCACTTGTGAAAACATTTTAAGTAGAAATTTGACTTCCTAGTACAATACAACAGGAGATTTGACGTTCTTTTTTAAGTATGTGGCTTAGAGGAAAAACATTTTTAAAAGCCAGGAAGCCAAAAGTACATTATTAACTACATCTGTCTATAGTAACAGATGGTAATACTAATTGTTGTTCAACAGTTGCATATTGCTTTAATTTTCTCAAGGGCAAATGAACAAAGACATGGACAGATTTTTAATATTCCATTGCTATATTCACCACATGAGCCTTGCAAAACATGATTCTCTATCTTAATTTGAAAGGATATGGCCCTTTTCAAAATGAAACATTTTTAGAAGATTAAAAAAAAATCACAACTTAGAAAAACTCATTTGAAATTAAGTTGTTTATTTGCATTTGAATGAGATGCTATTTCTTTTCATCTTGATAAAAATCAGCACTCTGCTTCCAGTAATATTTAGAGACTTAATGATCAAACTCCACTGCGAGTTACTCTGGTGAAGTTCTGCATTTCTCACAGCCCAAGAAGACTCACTTCTTGTTTATTGGCTTCTTTAAAATATATGTATATGGGATTTTTCCTCTGTGTGTGTGTGTGTGTGTGTGTTACTGGGGTTGAACATATGGCCTTCATACTGAGCTATATCCTAGGCCTCTTTGCTTTTTATGTTAAGAAAGGGTGTCACTAAGTCACTAAATTGCCCTGTGGGGCTTGAACTTGTGATCCTCTTGCCTTAGCCTCCCAGAGTGCTGGGTTTACAATATGTGGAATCTTAATAATAGTTGAAATATAAAGCATGTCCTCCCACCATGCCTGTGGTGTCACTGTCCATACACATAGATGAAGATTAAAACTAAAATAGCATATTTTAATTTTCCAAATCTACACAGAACTGATTCAAAAGTATATATACCGGATACAAAATAGACACACAAAAATCAGTAGCATTCCTGTTCAGCAATAATGAATCCACCAATAAAAAAAATCAGGAAAACAATTCTATTCACTGTGGCTTTTAAAAAAATTTAGATACCCAGGAATCAATCAAAAAAAGAAAGCAAAAAAACTGTATAATGAAAATTACAGAACTATGAAGAAAGAAATTGAAGAAGACATTGGGAAATAGAAAGACTTCCCTTGTTCTTAAATTGGCAGGATTAATATTGTTAAAATGGTCATATTACTAAAAGTGATTTACAGATTTAATGCAATCCATGTTACAATTCCAATGACATTCTTTACAGAATTTAAAAAAAAAATCCTAAAACTCACAGAGAATCAGAAAAAAGCCAGAATAGTCAAAGTAATCCTGAACAAAAAGAACAATGCTAGAAGCATCACAATTCCAATAATTGAAGTAATACTGTAAAGCAATAGTAACACTACAAAGTAATACTACAAGTCAGGACACAGATCCATAGAGCCAGCTGTACTTGAATCAAAACAATGTGTCAGAAAAAGTGAACCCTTCTGTGCATATGTAAATCCAGCTTGCAAATGTACATTTTGAATAGACACAACTTTGCTGTCTCATGTGATGAAAAATTACTTAGTTGGCTTAAGAGTTGATGTTCTTCAAATTGAAAAACTTCTGTACAGCGAAGAAAACAACATAGTGAAGGGACAGCTTAGCGAATGGGAGAACATCTTTGCCAGCTATTCTTCCAACAGATGATTGATATCTAGAATATGAAGAGCTTAAAAAAACTTAATTGGAAAAAAATAACCCGGTCAATACATGGGCAAATGAATTAAGCATTCACTTCTCAAAAGAAAAAAATACAAGCAACCACTTAGTATATGAAGACATATTCAGCATCTCTAGCCATTAGGGAAATGCAAATCAAAACTACATTGCGAGTCTATCTCACCCCAGTCAGAATGGCTATCATCAAAAATATTATAAATAAATAAATAAATAAATAAATAAATAAATAAATAGAACAGTAAGTGCTAGTGAGGATGTAGGAAAAAGGAACACTTCCACACTGTTGATGGAAATGTCAATTAGTGTAACCACTATGGAAATCAATATGGAGGTTCCTCAATACACTAAAAATAGAGCTACCATTTAATCCAGCTATTACCACTCCCTCTGCGTAGTTCCCAAAGAAAACTGCATACCCAACATACTTCACAAGCGCTAAGCTATGGGCACAGCCCAGGTGCCCATTAGCAGGTGAATGGATAATGAAAATGTGACATATATACACACACTGGGTATTATTCAGCCATTAAGAAGAACAATATCATGTAATTTGCAGGAAAATAGATGGAACTGGGGACTATCATGTTAAGCAAAATAAGCCAGACTCAGAAAGTCACATATCACATGTTTTCTTTCATATGTGGATTCTTAATAAAAATAGGACCACTATCCAGTCTCCCGAAAGAAGATACAGTGGAAGACTGGCTGAATATGTTCCCACATTAGGTCCCACGTTGCTACTCCTTTGGTTGCTGTCATGTACAGGCTTAACAGTCACGCGTCATGTGTAGTCCTCACTCCAGAGGAGGATCAAAGAGGGTCCTCACCCAGGGTGGAAGTCTGTTTCTGTGTTTTCTCACCAGGCAAATGTTCATCTTGTTCCTGACTTCTCACTTGGTTATTGTCTCTGAGTACTTTTCTGAGATTCACCCATTTCCTATCTGGCCTCTGTTCTCACAAGCTCATCTTGGTTCTCTGAGCCACTCAGCATCCTCATAGCCTGCGAAGATAGTAAGCGGGAACAGCTTCATCCTCGGGAAGGTCTGTCCACATCCTTCATTTCTCTTCCCTCGCATCTGCTCGGCTCCTTCACTGAACTCACCTGGCAGCAGTCACTTTTTATTCTCTTGCCTACTTCCTAACCCACTGATCCTTTATATCTTCCTTAAAAACTATGTCCTTGATTGCTGTCCCCTCTTCTCAACCCTACTCCATCATTCTATTCTTGTGATCTCTTTCCCTTAGTCCATCTGTTTCTTTGCCTCCTCTTTTTATTTTATGCTCTTCCTATTTTTCTCCTTTACACTTCACTTCCTCGTCTACCACACCCAAAGTGTTACCCTAATACTTGCCAAGCAATAGGCACTGCCAAATATGTAGGGTTTTGTTAAAGAATATATCTAAGTGTGTGTGGGTGCATGTGTGTGTGTGCATACACACACACACATGCACCCACACACATATTTGTTGCTGCTGCTGCTGCTGTTTTGCACTGCTAAAGATCAAACCAAGGGCCTCGGGTATGCTAAGTAAATCCTCTGCCACTAAGCTAAAACCTGGCAGTATAGTATGAAGTTTTAAATCAAATATCACCCATATTTGAGTTTTCTCTTTTGGGAAACCAACTGAGAAGACACCAGATGCCCACAATAGTTTCAAACTAAAGATTTGCTATCATATATTATGAAGAGACCTTGCACAGGTGTCCTGGGTTACTCTCTGGAACTCTACACATCTCTGTTCTGATTCTCTATGAGAGAAAGAAAAACCTCAATGGCTAAGGAAGCCTGGCCTCACACCTCTGACTGCAAGCTGGTCACATCTACCTGCTTGGGGGCATTGCATTCTCAACTCTGCAGAGTATTTTCCTTTCACACATTTACTGTTTGGGATCGTGCTAACCCCCACTACAGCAGCTAATGCTACATCTGTTTTTGTAAACCCTAGAGAGCTTCTTGAATGAATATCCCATGCTGAATTGGGGGGGTAGCATTCTAAAATAGAACATTTTAAGATATATAATTCAGTTCTGCAAATTCTTGAGAAGAAAGATTCATGGTAATTTTTCTAAGTGTGAAAATTATAGTTACCCTGTAGCAGGGCTATTCTGAGGTACTTAATGTAAACCTGAGAGCACTTAAATGTACCAAAAAAATGACTCCATAGTCTTTGCATCAAATTTGGTCACCAGTGACAGGTAAACTGCTGAAGAAACTCAAGAAACAGTGAGGGGCCATGATCCTGATAACTACCTACCCCAGAAATGATGCCTAAACAGTCCCATAATGTTCCAATTGAGATCAAAATTAGTGCAGAAAGAATTCATAGCATCCTAGACAGAAGTGATAAAATGTATAATGTGTATAGTATCTCAAAATGAAAGTTCAACCAATCACAACACTTAGCATATTGGTACATACCTCCTAGTATTCGCTCTGATTTTGGAAACTCATGAAACAAGGAATCCAAGAAATTAAGAATATAAATATTTGGGGGCTGTGGGTGTAACTCATTAGTACAGTGCATGCTTATCTTGGTCCAATTACCAACGTGAAATACATGCATACATACATACATAAAAGAAATATTAATATTTTGCATGGTGTGCATGCTTGATGTGTTCTATGTTTGTATGAGTAAAAAAAAAAGATGATTTGGATAGTGAAAATAAGATAACCTAATTTCTTAAAGTAGAATTGAGTTGCAAACTGAATGCCAAACAAGAGTTTCTACTAGATAGAAGGCACCTGAGGCAATGCCCCGATGGCATAGACATCACATGTTAAAATGCTATTAGTAAAATATCCTTTTTGTCAACAAATGCTCATCAAAAGTTTATTGAAAACATGTGACCATTCCAAGAACTCATCTAAGGCAGCCCTAGGGGGTACTATAGTTTGAATCTTGAATGGCACCCAAAAAGCTCTTGTGTTGAAGATTTGTTTCCCACTGTGGCACTATTGGGAAGGGATCTGTCTTGGTTACTTTTCCCTCATTGCTGAGACAAAATACCCAACACCCAAATTAAAGAGGGAAAAGTTTATTTAGCTCACAGTTTGTGGAGATTTCAGTCCATAATCAGCCGGCTCCAAGGCAGGGTGGCATGGCACAGGGGCAACAACAGTTCGAGGTGGCAGAGGACAGCAAAAGCAGCAAGAGCTAAAGAGGGGAAACAAGCCTCTTTTCCCCCCTTACATTGTATGCAGGTTACCCACCCTCTGGTGGGTGTAGCACTCACACCATCTCTGTGCCTTCCTCTTGCACAGGCTCAGGATGTTTACAAAGTGAGGACTCTGGCCCCTGCTGAATCACTTAATTAAACTTCTAAATTTCTCAAGCTGACACAATGAACAACATCTTGAAGCCGTAAGGGCATGTCCTCTACACTCCAGGATATAGAGCTGTTGAGTTAGTTAAGCTTCTAGACCTTTCAAGTTGACACAATGTGTCAGCCATTACAGGGGTGGAAACTTTAAAGAGCCCTGGGCCCAGAGACAGGTTAGGCATTTAGATGTGTGCACTCCAAGGATATTGTAGGACCAGGCTCTTATTCTTCCTCTCTTTTGCTTGTGGCCATGGGGTGAGCAGTTTTGCTCGGTCATGCACATCCACCGTGATGTACTGCCCTGTCACAGGCCAAAAGCAGGAGTCAACCAACCATGGAATGAAACTGCCAGAACTGTGAGCCAAAATAAAACTTTTCTCTTTATAAGTCGGTTGTCTCAGGTATTTTTAAAGTCACAGAAAGCTGACTAACACAGAGGCTTCATGATAATATCTCACTATACAGAAAAATATAGTTCAGCACTCCTAGAAAATGTTAATAAGGAAGAGGAAAGTGATGACTCTATACTGTGAAAGATAGCAGTGAATAAGAGACAAAGAAAAGGAAGTCAGCATTGGAATGCTGAAACAGGAGAGGAAGTAAAAAGGAGCTGAGAATGAAGTAGCTTAAAATACATGTATCTTGTGAGAATGCTTGCGGTAGGATGGGAAGGCAGCCAGCAGTTTGGGAACATGAAACTAAGAACTACAGTGACTTAGACGATGAGTTCAGTCAGAAACTTCCTAGCGTTTTCTCATGTTGTTCCTAGTAAAAGTAGCCATTTAAAAAACCACGCAAGCAGCTCCTCCAGAAGCCTGTATACACGTAAGAACCATGTGGGTTTTGAAGCCCCTTTGCAGCCCTCCTGTTTCTTCTCCAGCCCTCATATTTAGCTAGAACCAAGAATCTGCAGTCTTTGGTTGGTATTAAATAACAATAAAGTGACAAGAGACAACATTTAAAATTCCTTACCACCAAGAAGGTTTTTCCCTGTGAGAAGAGAAGGAAGAGAGGGAAAAAGAGAAAGAATAATTTTTTATAACTGCCGGTACAAGCTGTACCAGAGATTTCCTTCAATTTGGACAAAGAGATACTGTGAGATATACATGAAATACTTAAATGTCGGTCAACAATATTTCATTTAACCTAGTTCCTTATATATTTAAATTACATATTATAGAAAATGTCTTTTAATTAAAATTTTTTTTCTACTTTCATATTGCATTAAAAAATTATACTGAGCTAGAGTGTAGTTCAGTGGTAGGGTGCTTGCCTGGCATGCATAACAACCTGAATTCAATCCCTAGCACTGAAAAAAATGCACTCAAATTGCCTTTGATATGTGCCTTGATAGCATTATCCTCACCATCACTAGAGTCACTTTTGGAGTCACTGAACTCCAAAAGGAATCATTGAGCAGAACCAGTTCTGTTTTAAATGTAATTTAAATTTAATGTATTTATTACAAAGTAAGAAATGGTTAGAAATTAAATTTTCTGTAACAACTTACACAGTTATAAGAAAGAATTATCACTTCTATATACTACTATGAAGTGATCATCAAAAATAATGTTCAATATAAAAAAGCAAGATAGGCCAATATTATTAATTTAGTATGAAAATATAAAGTAAATACATTGTTCCTCATATATATACACTTCTTCTTTTAAAGGATAAACCATTGAATGGGTATGGTGACATGTGCCTGTAATCCCAGAACTCAGGAGACTGAGACAGGAGGATTTCTGTAAGTTAGTTTCAGGACAGCCTGGACTACATAGTGACTTCATGACCAACTTAAACTACATAGCAAGACCCTATCTAAAATAATAATAATAATAATAATAATAATAACAAACCATAAAATAAAGGATTATCTGTACTAGAAAGGGGAGGCTGGAAATAGAAACTGGACTTTTCTGAATAGAACAAGTTATAGACTTGAGTTTTGAAATATGCAAATATTTTACAAAGTTTCAAAATAAATTAAAATCAGGGAAACCCTAAATATCAAATGCAAAACACAACACATAAAGTCATCCGTGCATCAAATTGGTGGCTTTACCACTCAGGGCAATGTTATTATTTCGAGTGGGCTTAAGATGCAGTGTTTTGGCTGCGCATACTTCTAGTCAGTCATGAGACAACTTAAAGGAGTCCCATGGCCAAAGATGAGTCAATCTGACCAAAAAGAAAAATAATAGGACAAATCATATTTAAACCCTGATTATTCAAACTGATACCAAACCAATTAAACTAAACCACCAGGTAAACTTAAGAATATTTAAGAGACAGTTAAGGAAAGCTGAAAGTTGCATTCATAACTGAGGATATTAAGAATCTATTGTTTTTCAGATGTGACAAGAATATTGGAATCATCCAGCTTTTTAGAGATACATATTGAAGTATCTACAGATGAAATGGTATGATTTTATTGAAATTGTTTTCCAAATAAGGCCCAAATTCAGGAAACTCAATGTCTAAAAGAAAGGGTGGCTCTTAAAACTATAAATTAATCTAACACTGCCATCATTAAATCTGACTTATAAGGAAATACTTGAGTGTAAACACTTGCTTACATTTTACATGAAGTTGGTAGAAAACATGAATACAAAAAATATAAAAGTATTAAAATGACCCACAATAACTTATAAAAGAAATGAAATGAAGAAAAACAAAATCACTACCACAAATTGGAACTTGAATGCAACTCAAAGTTCTGGATGTTAACAGCTTGCTCCCCAGCATGGTGGTAACCCATTTGGATGTGGGGCCAACTGGGAGACCCTGAGGTGCTGGAGGCACCTCCTTGCAGGGGGCTGTGGAATCCCTTCCTGCTCCCTCTGCGTTCCCTTTTATTTCTGATTTTGTTCCGCTGCACAGTCCTGCCATGATGTACTGCCTCACCACAGGCCCAAAGTCATAGGACCAAAGGACCACAAACTGTGAACAAAAATAAACCCTTTCTCTTCATAAAAGTTGACCATCTCAGGGATTTTATTATAGTGATGAAAATCAGACTAACACAGATACCATGAGGAAATTTATTTCAGTGATGATTCATTAGTATGTGCTTACCTGATGAAGAACCAGAAACTTTCAGTGTTATGGCTGAGGATGTAGCTCACTGGAAGAGTGCTTGTCTAGTGTGTGAGGTCTTGGGTTCTGTCCATAGGAAAAAGGAGGAGGAGGAGGAGGGTAAGGAAGTGGAAGGGGTAGTAATAGTGTGACTGACCTTGCAAAAGGATACTGTGTGTCACTATGCACTGTGGGGTGAGAGGGGCATGCACAATCAGGAAGGGAAGGTGTTCAAAATTATTAGCAATGGCACGATAACCAACCAGCTGGAAGGACACGCACTAGAGCCATTTCCAGAGGCCCCTCATTATTCATTATTCATGCCCCCATGGTCCACCATCTTCCACACACATACATTAAAAGCATCATGCCACAGTGATATATGCACACCCATGTGGATAGCAGCACAGTTTGTAACAGCTAAATCTTGGAAGCAACCCAAATATCTATCAACTGATGAAAGGATAATGAAGATTTTTATATATATATACAATGGAGAACTACTCAACCATAAAGATAAACTTGAGACATTTAAAGCTAAATGGATAGACCTTGAGACCATACTCTTTCAGTGAAATAAGTTGAACACACATGTGTAAATATCACATTGTCTCTCTGGTGTGAGAAACTGAAAGGGTAAATAAGCACCAAATGCATACTAGAGATTGTGAAACAAGAAGAAATTGTTCAGAAGGAAAGGGGAACTAGGGAGTGGGAAGGGGGAAAGGAAGGAAGGGAAAAGAAAAAGAGGAGAAAAGAAGGATAACATGGAAACAAAACTTTATAAATAAGGAGGGAAAGAGGGGTTGAAGGAAGGGGAGGGGAATGAGAAAAAAAGAATCAAGGTGTATCATGGAATCTTGGTATTGTAGTGCATGCCTATAGACCTAGCACTCGGGAGATTGAAGCAGGAGGATCCCCTTTAAATCAAGTCCAGCCTGGACTACATAAGCGAGTTCAAGGCCAGCCTGCACTACATAGCAAGACCCTGTCTGAAAAAACAAACAAGCAAACAAACAAAATCTATATAATGTATGTATAATATATAGTACAGGTACAAATTCCCTATGATGAATATGATAATTATGTATATCCAAATTATACCAATAATAATAAACAATAATAATTTTTGGAGGATATTTTAGATCTAAACCAAAACAACTAAGCAACATTGTTTCTCACTCACTACTAGCTCACTTTCTTGTGTAATTATAAGTAACTATTAAGAATCTTGTTATTGATTGTTTGATCATTTTTTATGCCTAGATCTTGTAACCTGAACAACTACTTCTAAGATAACAATATGGAATGCATTAACTAGTGTTGATTTCTTACTTTTTTTTAATTCTGTATTATTTCTATCCTTTTTTCTGTTTTGCTTTCTAAAATAAAAAAGAATCTCTGTGACTATCAGTCATGTGATTCTTAAATCTACCTGTCTCTCTGTGTATTTGTATGTATCATACATACATATACACATATGTTCAACACATAAGAGAAGCTCATTCTCCTCTACTATTCAAATTAACTACTTATCCAAAAATTTTAGATTCCATTGAGTTTGAGACCCCATCAAAATGACTTTGGTAGCCCCTGCTCATAAGCTCTGCATACAAGATTCCCCATCATATAATTCTTATCCACATTTTCACCACTTTATCTTTACATCGCATGTTATGTTCTTGCTGTAGCAAACTGTTTAGGTCCTTGAGTAATTTCTCTTATTGTTAATGCCTGCAATGCCCCTCTGCCTTCTTTCCCTGAGAAGTACATTTCAGGGTTCAATTCAGATTGTTAACACTTCCAAAAAGGCTGTTATCTCCTAAGTACAGCATTGTAGAAAACACTGGAGACTCCAGCTTACTTTTGCAGAAGAGAAAACTTTTTTCTTGCAAATTCATTATTTGAAATCCCTACTTTTGTTCTTCCAAAGTCTTAGCATCACTGAGTTAACAGCTCTAACAACCTTCTTTATCTACCTGTGTCTGTGTTCCTCCATTTTTATATTCCTTTCTTCCCTCTGGTTCAGAACTAGTGGAGATCACAATCCCCAGAGGCCAAGTACTGAGGAGACCTTCCTTATCCCAACAAGTGAAGAGATGGGTCAGCACCAAGGACAGAGACATCCACATCTGGCCAGGTTCATTTCCCTGCCCTCTGCACTCCATCCACACTTTAGTCAGGTCATTACAGTGCTCCTTAGGCTAAGACATCTTCATTGCCAAGTCTAACTCTATCATAGTCTTCACCTTAGGTCAAAATTACTTTTTTTAAAACCTATATCCCCTACCACATCTCCTTTCTCTGAGTTCAACTGCTATGCTCAATAAATTACACGTGAATTAATAAATGAATATATGATGCAATAAATCAACAAATGGGCTTCAGAAAAACAGTTGAGTCCAAGGAGACCATTAAGTAAAACAAACATGCAAGGAACCAAAATTATTGTATTTTTGCTATGCCTTCAAATGTAAATTCTCAATCTTGGCTGTACATCAGCATGGCATATAGGGATTATTTAAAATGCAAACTGCAGGGCCAGGGATTTAGCTCAGTGGTGGCAAGTGCAAGAGTGTGAGTTTGATCCCCAGTGCTGAAAAAACAAAATGCAAACTGCAAGGTGCAACCCCAGAAATGTAAAGTAAAAAACCTGAAAATGGGGAGTGGTACATGTTTTGAGGTGGAGAACAACTTGCACAGGTGAGTTCCAAAGGCATTAAATATTCTTCTACTGATAGGTGTAAGTGTTGCTGTATCCCTAGAAAAGAAGTTAAACATCTGGAAGTGGGAAAGAATTCCAAATGTTCTTGCTCATGTAAGCAACACTCAATATTTTCATCTGGGTGAAATGAAAATCAGCAAGAATTACATCTTTGTTCTGACCTCTGTTGGCCACCCATTCATAGTGTAATAATGCAATTATAGTTAGTCTTTCGGGTTTTCCTTTTCCCATTGCAACCTATAAGGGTAGAATTCTCAGGACTACTTTATCGGCCCAAGATGGGTTCACTCTGCTTCAACTATGGAAGCAAAGAATACCGACAGTAACAAAGTGGACATGAGGATCCATTTCCCCTTTAACTTTTCTTTCTCTTAGTGAATTTCACCTTTCGGGTTATCTTTTCAGTGCAAAGAGCAGAAATCCCTCATCAAGATGTGAGTAGTGAGCATACTATGCAAAAACTTGAAAGCTCCTAAATTTATAACTAACTTAAACTACTTCAAGTATATGTTAAGGTTACTGGGTTGTTTTTTTTATTTTTGTTCAGGAACATTATTTGATTTTAAACACCTATGTAGAGAATTTTCTGCCAGTCCAAAGATCTGGAAGCATTTATCAATTGGGCTTCATTATTTGATTTTATTTAAAAAAATCTTTCCTAGGCCTCTCATTATATCTGGCATTAAAGCACATGACCAGTCCTACTGTCCAGGAGTTTATGCTTAGTTGAAGGACAAAGGTTTGGCCTCAGATAATGTGAATACACACTCTGTTCATAGTCTATCACCTCTTTGTCAAAACCAGGAGCATCTTATTTTTATAACATAACTGTCCCTGTCTAAAAATAGCTCACATAAAACAATGAGGCAGCCTAATATTTTCACTGAATTCTAAAACTTCTTGGTGTATTAGCCATGATGTTACCCAAAACTTGCACTTTAATATTTCTGAATGTCTTATTAATATACCATGAAAGTTTTCCATTGCTGGAAGATATTCAAATTCTAAAAATGATAATCAGTTTGAAAAAATAACAGTTAGTACACTAAAACTTTCAGTGTATTTCACATCATTTAGATTAAGAGGGAAACCCAGGTGAACACCATGGAGAGGGATGGTGCTTCCCGTCATCATCTCCTGTCCACCACCCAGGTGAACTGTGCCAGAAGGCCCAAAGAACGGCCCCTCCACTCCTCACTGCCACAACTGAGGTAAACTGCTTAAGAAGGCCCAGAGACCAGAGGGAATGCCAGCGACACAGTAGGGTCCCAACTAAGGTGCACAGGATGAGTAGGCAAGAATAAAGCTGTGCAAAGCCCAAAGTAACAATAACAGTACGAGCCAAAAGGTGATGGAGGCATCCGCGGAACCAGCAAGTACCTTGGGAAGAGGTCAGGACTTGGGAACCAGTCCTTTTCTCTCAACTTATTTCTCTCTTCTTTGACTTTTCTTGTTCTTCTTCCTGTTTTCTTTCTTTCTTTCTTTCTTTCTTTCTTTCTTTCTTTCTTTCTTTCTTTCTTTCTTTCTTTCTTTTTCTTTCTTTCTTTCTCTCTCTCTCTCTCTCTCTCTCTCTCTCTCTCTCTCTCTCTCATCTTTCTTTCTGTCTTTCTTTCTCTCTTTTCTAAACAACTGGGGAGAACTCCAGCCACAGAAAACTAATTCCATCCTCTAAAACCAGAGACCAAGTTCAGATAATCCCTCTGTTGTACTTAGGGGTTGCAAGGAGAACAATTACATAGAGGACACAGAATTTATAGTATTATTTATAATGGTCACCCAAGGAGTCAAACACAAAGAAAGTGCAGGAAATCTGTTCACACACTAAAGACCTAAGGAAATCCAGCTGAGGGCCTGGATCCCACAGCTATGTCCTGCATGAGTCCAGCTGTGGATCTAGAGCCCATGACAATGCCTCCTACAAGTCCAACTGGAAGCCTAGAGCCCATGACAATGACTCATGCAAGTCCACTTTATGGATCTGTGCTGGGAAGGCCCAAAGGTCAGTGGTGGAAGCTAGAAAGTCTATGCCAGCAGGATGAAGGATCTGTGCCAGTAGGTTGAGGGTTCCACACTAGAGCCAAAAAGCAATGCTCAAAATAAGGACGAGGTCTCCCCTGAAAAGTATCACAGCCATCCTCAGTGACAATGAGGTCCTGAGCTCCTCCAATGATAGGAACAGCTAAGTACTTACCAGGAAGCCAGCATGACAAACTTCTCCTGGAGATTGAACAGCACACATCTTTCCCTCCAGAGCCAAGAAGCGATGCTCTGTAAGGACCAAAGCTCCCCCAAAGTGCACTGCAGCCATTCTCAGCGACAAAGTCCTGAGTTCCTCCAATAATAATAGCCAAGTTCATATCAGGAGAGCCAGCATGACAAGCTGCTCCAGGAGAACCAACAGCTCCAAACAACAACAACACTTAGGACAACCCACAACGCTATTTTTCCTCTCCAGGTCTCCTTTTTATGCTGACCACAGTCCTCAGATGGGTCATCCCCGTGCCACATTGATTCAGTTCAGCTGGTGTTTAAGTTGACCACCAGTTACCAATTCACTACACCCTTGAATACTCCTTCATTTTCTCTTTTCTACCTCATCTATAGTTTCCCAAACCTTGCACGATCATCCTTTGTCCACAAGCCTTGCTCCTACTTCCTTTCCAGTTATATTTATTTTGTACAATATCCTCCCTAAAGATAACCCAATACATATCAGTCATAACCATCAACGTAAATGGCCTCAATTCACCAACGGAAAGAGACAAACTGGCAGAATGGATCAAGAAACAAGAGCCAACAATATGCTGTATATAAGAAATACATTTATCATAAAAAGAAACACATAGACTAAAAGTCAAAGGATGGAAAATAATATTCCATGCATAGGAACCCAGAAAACAGCAGGGGTAGCTGTTCTGTTTGAAGGTAATGTGAATTTCAAAACAAAACTGATCAAAAGAAACAAGAAGGTCACTACATAGTTGTTAGGGGAAAAATTCAAGAGAAAGAGATAACAACTATACTTATATATGCACCAAATATAGGAGCACCCAACTTATAAGGCAAATATTAATACACATTACAGGCATGCGCCACCAGGCCTGGCTGACATGAAAAATCAAACAAGCAGGGCTGGGGATCTAGCTCAGCGGTCTAAGCGCCTGCCCGGCAAGCGCAAGGTTGTGAGTTCAATCCCCGGTGCCGCAAAAAAAAAAAAAAATCAAACAAGCAATAACACAATTGTAATGGAGGCCTTAATACCCCATTGTCACAAAGAGATAGAAAAACTACACAAAAAATCAGCAAAGAAATAACAGAACTGAACCAAACCTGTAAACAAATGGACTTAGTAGACATTTACAGTGTTCCACCCAACAACATCAGAATACACATTCTTCTCAGCTACATGTGAGATGTTCTCTAAAACATAGAACATGCTTAAGTAAATGCAAAGGAACTGAAATTATCCTATGCATATTATGGAACCATAGTGCAATAAAATTGGAAATTAATGACAAAAGAAGCTGCAAAAACCCCATAAACACATGCAAATTAAATAACACCCTCCTGAACAATCAATGGGTCACAGATGAAATTAAAGAAGAAATTAAACAATATCTAAAATCAAATGAAAATGCAAATACAACATACTGGAACCTGGATGCAATCAAAGCAGTCCTGAGAGAGAAATTTGTTTTGTTTTTGAAATGAATACAACCAAACAATATAAAACAGAGTAAAGTCAATCACAACAAGACAATGAACATGGTACTTAACTTCTAAACAGGGTAAAAAGCAATTGATAATGGCTACAATAATGCCTCTTGTTATCTGCAGTATACCTGCCCATACCATCAGGGATAAGTAAAAGCAAACAAAATACAACAAAATAAAACAGTAAAAAAATAAATAAATAAAAACAAAACCAAACAAAGCAGA
This sequence comes from Cuniculus paca, assembly GCA_004365215.1. NCBI lineage: Eukaryota > Metazoa > Chordata > Mammalia > Rodentia > Cuniculidae > Cuniculus > Cuniculus paca. The sequence goes on along the minus strand of RJWT010024355.1, from coordinate 913 downwards.
ACAATGTAAGCAATACAGAACTTCAAGATACTAGTAAAACACCAGTGGCTACCATAATGTTTGTTATCTTCAGAATAGTTGTCTGCACCTTCAGACATATTACAATCAAACAACACAGAATAGAGTACAATCAATCAAAACAAAACAATGAAAACAATACAGGGTTTCTAAATGAGATAATTGGACATCCCCAAAGGCTGCAATTATATATTTTGTTATCTTTGAAATAACTGTCCATGCCATCAAGTATAATAAAATCAAACAAATCAGAATAAAACAAAACTAATTGGAACAATGAAGACAATATGAATTTCAAATCATGATAATAGATTAACAGTGGTCACTTCCTTCCCTTTTTAGATAATTCCTCTCCTTTCACTTTCCCTATATGTATTGTGCATTTTGGATCCCACTAACTCCTTTAGTTTGTTATACTATGGATACAACACGAAATTCACCTATGTGACTCTGAACCATTTCATCCATGAGCATGATCACCAGCTGCCTCTATCCACCTACAAGATCCTTGAGGTTATCTTCCTTTATAGCTGGGTAGGTTCCACCACATAAAACACCATGTCTTTCTTATCCATTCTGCAATTAATGGGCAGGCTACCCCTACTTTTTTTCTGGCTCCCTGTCACATAGGACATTGTTCTCTCTCCTTTGACTTTCAGTCTATGAATTATCTTTTTAGTTAAATGTGTTTCTTGTATAGAGCATATTGATGGATCCTGTCTCCTGATGCACTCTGCCTGTGTGTCTTTTTTTTTTTTTTTTTTGTGGCACTGGGGATTGAACTCATGACCTTGCGCTTGCCGGGCAGGTGCTTAGACCGCTGAGCTAGATCCCTAGCCCTGTTTTTGAGGCAGGGTCTCACTATGCCGTTCAGGCTGGCCTTGAGCTCACTTTG